>JAGFPH010003821.1:27593-38820 GCA_018207615.1 Philaenus spumarius
TTTTATTCTAATTATATCGAAACTTGAGTGTGCGTGACTGGAAAACTGCCATCGGCCTGGCTCGCCGCTCTGAGTCATCAACCTGGCTCATATGTTCTCGGGATTTTAGAAATATGGACCGCAAAATGGAAAAATATTTTTGAACCACCCCTCCAGATTTTTGGGTTGACCGGTAAATGGACGATTTTACCCTTTGACCGGTAAATGGACGACCGCAAAATGGACACAACCTAGAGAGCACCTATGACCCTAGAGGAAGCTACTTACCAAATTTCGTTCCAATCCGTTCAGTAGTTTTTGAGAAATCGTGATCAGTGTGTCAGTGGATTTGACTTTTTTATATATATAGATAGTGGTGAAATTCAGTGATACGTTTTATTCTAACAATACGACTATTTAGTTTAGCCACGGACTGTACACATGAGATAAATCAAGAGGAGCAAGAAGTTCATAACGCGAAGCGACGTCTGAAGCGGCGGTCAATGTCGGACAACAAAAACAGGAACCCTTAACGGCTCTCTGTGAATATGAACCAACAGTTTGGAAGGACGTTCCTTAGGGACGTATATTTTACCTCGCCTTCTCCACCGCAATGCTTACCCTTCTTGACCGCAGGTCCTTATAATTTATGCGAGTCGTGTCCTTTCCCGTACGCGGTTGTGTAGAACATCTCCCATCACTTCAAGTGTCAATAAAACGGAATAATACAAAAATATATTGGTTTTTTGCATCACAATGGTAAAGTGAAACGAGGCAGGACAGTGATAAAACAACTGAACGCGATCGATGCACAACTATGGTACATTGTACCGTTTATATCACTGAGTCGTCATAAATAAAACAAAATTGATTTGTTCTTTGCACTTCTATTAAATAGAACAAATAGAACTCCTATTATATTTTTAATTACATTTTAGACGTTATTTTTCTTACGTCACGTAAGCAAAATACATAAAACGCCAGTGTTTTTTCGGTTGTAAGTCGAATGACTCCCAGCGTGGTTTCAGAATCTGTCACGCGATAATTTTTTGTTCGACTCTATACATTGAAACGACTTATAGTCATCTCATTAGTATCATATGGCAACACTACCGATCCAGTGTCAGTGGGGAGGAAATAGTTCACTTCAAGTCGACCAAGATAGACTTTATAGGGACTATGAAAATAAACTAATAAGATAAAAGAGCTTACATTTTGTACATACTTATTTTTGACCTTTGTGAACGTTAACCTAATAAATAACATAGTTACTAGTTAGTTTTATACTTTCATTACAAAGTTATAGTTTTTCTAACAAAGATTTGTGAAAATATAAATGTATTAATTAAATTACAAGTGAAAAACATGAACCAAGACCGGGATTTGAACCCAGGACCTTTGCCTTTCCGGGGCAACACTCTATCACTGAGCTATCTTGATCCTCCAGATATTGGTCGATGTTATCTCGCTTGGTCGATAAGTTAGATAACATAGACCAATATCTGGTGGATCAGGATAGCTCAGTGGTAGAGTGTTGCCCCGGAAAGGCAAAGGTCCTGGGTACAAATCCCGGTCTTGGTCCATGTTTTTTCACTTGTAATTTAATTAATTTAACCCTTGCTGAGGAAGCGTGTAAGCAGGTAATTTATTACAAATTAAAAACTATAATAAATTTATTACTTATAAAAAAAAGAAGTGTAGAATTATGAAAACTACAAAAATCCACATTTTAAAAGTTGTTTCACTACTAAATTCCTAAATAGACATTGAATTTTAAGTAATTTAAAGACAGTGTTAATAATTGTAAACATTTAAAAGCAGATGATAAAAAAGGATACATTTTAGCATTGTTTCATAATAAAGTAAGTATATAGTCTACAGTTATACCTCAAACTGAAGGTAACTTATAGAATCATTTATTTTATCCAAAACATCTTCAAGATTAGAAAGTGTTTTAGAAAATATTAATTGAAAATTATTTTGAAATTATTAACACAAATTTGATCGGTTCTTTCAACGAACTTATTTTTGGTTTAACACTACACCAAGAAATTTAATTGAATTGATTCTGACTTAGAATCCACTGACATTAAACGTTTTGAATTTTGAATAGAATATTAGATACTAGTAGTTCTGTGAACAGTAGAACTCGCTCGTTGAAATAAATAACAAATGTGTTTTTGAGCTTAGGTTAAAAATAGTGTAAAAGTAAGGAAGTAAGCAGAAGGTTCAGCCAGTAAAACATTATTTTGGAATTCCGGGGTTTCTGGTTACCGTTTTTTCTTTCCTTGAGCTTTAACTGCTAAAGATTTTCTTTTAAGTGGCATTGTGTATTATATAGCTTAATAATAAGCTAACCGCGTAAGGTAGCTACAAATATCGCGTTATTGAGGGAAAACATAGAATTAAATATTTACATACTTAAATAACTAAAACTTAAAAATGTATTTACAGTTCGATATCATATTCCAATAATATAAATAATTAAAACAAACTATGTTAAAGCGTCGTGATAGTGATCTCAACCCATGTACCAACACTTCCCACGCTGTCCAACGGTCATTTTTTGTATGTCCTTTATCGCCGCGAGGTTTCATTTGTTTCATCTCATTTTGTAATTCAAGTAAAGCTAAGTCAAATACTTTTATAAAATAATAATTTACAAGTATTCAGTTCAATTCTTTGATTTATCCTCTACACTTTCTTATTAATATGTCATTTTTTGGCAAAGGATATATTCCTACATTACTATTCAAAACAATCCTAGTTTTGTTAGCAGTAAAGATAAAAACTGGTGTTTTCAAAATAAGAAATTTGAAATTGGTAAATATTTGTATACAGTTCTATTTAGAACTAAACTGCGAAACTTTTTTATATTTATGAAAAAATGACAAAATATGTTTCCTACTTTTTATGTATGCCTAAAGTTGAACTTTTTCCTTTCGTTACTGAACATGCTTGTTTCTTGAGCTAATAACTTTGTTAATTTTACTTCAATCATTTTTTTTTATTGGCATATTATATGAATTCTTTGAACCTTTATCTACAAAAAAGCTATGGAACACTTTTGAATTGGCTTAGAATAAACGTATAAAACATGGTTAAAATACAAAAACTTGGACGATGTTTAACAAATTTGAAGTTTACGGCCATTTTGTGAGCTTACCGTTAGAGATACGGAAAATATCAAGAATAAAGTTTTGCTAAAAATCTAATTTGCTAGCAAAATGTTATAAGTTTTTAGATTCGACTTACGGTTAAGCAACAAACTGGCGTTGGAAAAATGCTTACACTGAGAGAAACGGTCCGGCCGCCATTTTTATTTTATTTAAGGGGAAAATTGAAATGAAAAATGGAAAACACCGTGTATATACATGGCTCGGCCTAGGAATAAGGAACATTCATGCAAAAAATCATAAAAATCTGTCAAGGCGTTTGGCCGTAATCGTGAGACAGACTAGACACACAGACGAAATGCGGAACGGTCGAGTTAAAACGGAGACCTCGCTTCGCTCGGTCAATTAATTGATGATTACAAATAAGATTAATGATGTGTGCATAACCCATGAATGTATATATAGGGACTGGGGTTGATACCACAGAGAGAAAGATTCATCTTAGATGATAAATCAAATGAGCTAGTATTTCAAAGACGTACAAAGTGCAAATTAAATAAATACAGGTAGATTATTTTAAGAAATATTAAATAGGAGAATTTGTCGTACACTATTTCATATGTTTTATTTGTAAATAAAGATACATACATAATTTGAACTTTGTTACAAAACTTTATTAACAGTTGGCAAGGTTCGAGTGACCCTCGGGACGGTCTCTTCGATTGCGAATCGACTCATTATCAGTCATTCATATATGGAATCAAGAAATGGGAGAAATAGTCAACTTTTAGACGCACCTTTTCGAGTATTGTTATTCGAATAGCGTGTGGATATATTTAGTGAATAAGAACAGTAAATTGTATGCTATTTAAAAATGCATAGTTTATAACCCTTCTCCAATGCATTGTTTACTAGTCCTCGTCATGTATGTTCAATACATTTTCTCCTCATACGTGGTTCTGAATTTATCTCATTGACTTTTATTGCAACTTTAACACTCATTGCAAAAGGATATACATATTCTTTTGTATATGTATAACTTTAGTGCTTCTGAATACGTTGTGTTTCATCATTTTGAGATGTAGAATCCATCCAATTGCACAAAGTAATTTATCAAACAAACGTCAAAAGAGTTTACTGAATTCTTGCTCTTTGATCAGAAACCTAATTTCATCTAAAAATAAAAAACTATACGTTATCAAATGCTCTAAAACATGGCACTTAACAGCCAAGTTATCACAATAAGATAAAGTTGTTATTGTAAGAAATCCATAATAGAGTGTTCACCTTTATATTAACAATGTTTCTCTCCGTTACTGTTTTGATTATTATTTAACGGTTAAGCTATAAAACATAACCAAAACTTGTTCATTTACTGTTAAGCCCCATTTTGAAAAAAGCTTAGTAAAACAATAATCCGTGATATACGGTTTGAACAACTGCAAGAAGTTTCATTAACATTGTACAAGTAAGTTTTAGAAGTCGTAATAAATAAATACACTAAGCGTTTCTTTTTATAATGTGTAAACCTTTTTACATATAGATAACATATTTTAAAATGCAAGTGTCAAAATATTTGCATTATATATTAAATGCACTTAGCTGCTCTTATATTTAAACTTATTGTTTGGCTGGCATTGCTGTAATTGGTCTAGGTCTCTTGGATCTAGTAGAGGTAATATTTTAAAAGCGGGAATGTCAGGGTCTGGAATTTATGACTATTTCTCTGCACTCTATTTATCTTTTCCTCAGCTTAATAAGTAACGTACGAATAGTACGACTGCGAAGGTTTCTATATTAGGGACAATAATACTTTCAAATAAATTTATTCTCTCTTTCTCAATAAACGGGAATACATTTGAAAAACAATATGTATTTATGTTTTTCTAATTTAAATTGTTTTATTTACTCACTACCTCAATCACGATTTTAAAACATCCAGGTAGTTTAAATTGTTTCCTCATATTAAAATTGTTTTGTAAATGGAGCTATATTATTGCTTTTGTTTTTAGTTTAGTTTATAAGATATATATAATAATTATGATTTTGTTTGTGCAATTGTAATAATATAAGGAGCAATAAAATATTCATTTTCATACCAATAACAATAATAATAATAATTTCATAAAAATGAACAACCAAATATTGGCAATAAAAAATGAAATAATTCACTACAAATATTTGCAAAAATCTGTGGAAGGAAACTATTTCAAACTTAAAGTAATGGATTTATAAATTACTAGGGAAGACCCCTGCTTGCTCCACACGCCAACCCCAAATGGAACCTTCTAAAAAACATATGTTATGTTTTATTTATAATAAAGGTGTAGGATTAATAATAACCTCAAAACTAAGATGGTAAATAATGTTAAATGTTCAAATAAAATTGTTTCCTATATTTTATACCAGCAGTTATAATAATGGTTAAAAGAACTAGCAAGGCTCAGGCCTAACATAAAAGATAGAAATACAACAAAATAATTGCTTCACATTTTGAAATCAGCTGTTAATGTGCATATTGGAGCAAACAGCTATATTATCTGTTATTTTATTCAATTGGTTGCTAAAGTAAAAAATGTAAAGACATGTGTTGGTTTATCATTCTAGGCCTAACCTAAAACATTTTTCCGACTTAATTTGCAAATATTGAAATAAAAACATGTTTTTGTCGAAATGAATTATAGCCTATGTTACTCAGGGATAGTGTAACTGTTTATTAGTAAAACTATTTTTTTCAATCGTTTCAGTAGTGCCAGAGATTAACCCCTCCATACAAACAAACAAACTGTACCTCTTTATAATATTAGTATAGAAGATTTTTTATAAAAGGCAATATTTGAAACTTTATCCGTATTGGAGGACTAACATCAAAAACTAAATACACAAATGGGCGCAGGTTTTGTGAGAGTTTAAATGAATTCAATGGGCGAGACTGGAGATCCTCTATAAAGAGAAACATTAAGGTTTTGCCCGGTAAAGTAACGTGTGACTATTAAAGATAATGGTTTCCTAAGTGCGGATAAACCCACACTATCTTCCATACAGTCTAAATGTTATTTTTGCAGGAGGAGCACCTTTCAATAAATGATACAATAATAAGCAACTAATGCAAGGTACAATGATTCAAATTACTAAAAGAATGTTTACTGTTTTTGCAAACAATTACATAGTCCAAAATTTGTTTTGTATGTCAAACAACCTATCATCTATATAAATAAAAATCTAAATGTTCGTTTGGGCAAAATCTAAAATCACCGAAAGTTCTGCGCCGATTGCTTTGAAATTTTTACACAACATTGTATTTGAATCCTCGAGCGTTTTTATATACCTTTTGATACTTATGGCGTCCACTGTTCTATATTATAATAACACAAACTATATTAATTATTTTTTAATATTATTATTACAGCAATGTAAGCGCAATAATAAATAATAATGAAATAAGTTTAGTAATAATATGTTTGCTCTAATATTTTCATTAACAGCTGATTTCAAACTTTGAAACAACTATAAGTATTTCTAACTTTTAGTTTATTAGGTTTACATAAAAAATGCCATCTGCTGATTGTAATAATATCACACACTTGTACTAATAATAAATAATAATTAAATATGCTTATATTTGGTACATTATCAGCTATTTGATATAATATTTTAATTAACAGCTGATTTCATAATTTTAAACAATTATATGTATTTCTCACTTTTTAGGTTAGGTTTGTGTTTAAGTGTACACCTGAGCCTTGCTGGTTCTATTAACATTTATTATAACTGCTGTTATAAAATATATGAAATAATTAGATTTGGACCTTTAACGTTATTTATCATCTTAGCTTTGAGGTTATTATTATGAGCTACAACTTTATTATACAGAAAACATAACATTTGTGAGTAGAAGGTTCCAACGGGGTTGGTTTTCCGAGAACGCAACGGTATCCCATATTTAGAAAATAAAATCGTATCTGAATTGTGTACCTTCCCAACAATCTTTGGAGAAGAAAGATTTAAAATTTTCTTTGATCATTAAATACTTATTTACTTTACTACTAACAACTCTCTAGTTTAGTGATCAACGCTTGATTTTAACTTTTTTTATGTACATTTAGCGATTATTAAAAATGTATCATATAGGCTTCGTAACTTGTGATGAAGTTTGTAGTTTTTGTTTTTAGAAAGCTTTTATAAACTCACAAAGCGTGTTGGGGGGGGGGGGGGCTTGATTACTTTTCCGAGAATTTAAGTACAGTTTGTGTTTGTAATTTGCATTTGTTTAAAGGATATTTCAGGCTAAAGGTTAGTGATTGGTAGAGCGTACTTTTCTAACGTATAGTTTGGGTCCTAAAATAAACTGGCTGAACAATCTAAGTGCACTGATTTTATGAAGGAGTTTAAAGAGTTTAGAACTGTTAATTTCAATGTTATTTTTCCATGCACTACGGTTAGAACCCCGAAATAAACTTTGGGATGGTAACAGCTAAAATTGGATTTAAAAACGGATACTCAATATATAAAAAAAATATAAAATAATTTATTCTATCCAAAAATAAACTATTTTATTAGTAAATATTTGTAGCATTTTTTTACTTTTCTTTAAATTTTAAAAATTTAATAATTTGATACCTAAAAATTACATGCATTGCGGTACTAGCAGATTCATACGCTAAAAAAGACTCATACAATCGAGTTATACTCAACAAAAATATTCCTTAAAACATATTTGTTTAATTATGTATTTATTTAGTGGCCAAGATAAATCACAGACATTGAATAGATTTGTCATGACTTCTTTTAAGGTTTAAGGGTTTGCTGTAGTGACAGCCATCTTGGATTTTTATCCCATAAGACCAATGTTAAATTTCAAACCTTTTATTTCGTTTATTTTTTATCATAACATTGTTTGCAAGGTCTCATTTTAAGCCCAGTCACAATACGCATCCGTTTTGCAATTTATTATTTTGTTTAATGTTTTTGATTTGTTATGTAATTGATATTTTTTAAGTACAAAGTTTGAATTTTTTCCTAACACAATAAAAATTTAATAATGAAAAATAATTTGCAAGCCGGATTCAAAATTTTATAAAGAATATTCAGTTTTTTTTTCAACGCTCAATTACAAAAGATAGACTTATAAAATGGTTTGAAATGAGGCAATGTCAAAGCGTTCAGCTGCAAGAAATTGCACTGTTTAGATAGGGATATAGTGAGAAGCTCTATCGTTTCCTGTTTTTTCTCGTTTACTGGAGCAGACCCTTAATACATTCTTTTAACTTCTTAAATTACCTTCATATTAATTTATATCACATGTATAAAAAAAATGGAAAAAGCCTTTACCATTCAATAAATGTCAACCCTATTAATTCTTCTGTGCAATTAAAAATGGTTTGCATTAATCACCTTATTATTTCCTATTTAAAGACCTTTTCCTCTGTTATTGTTTTAGTTATTTTATGAGGAAGGCAGTGGCTGAGGGTGACCCAAGAAATTGATTTTGGTTGGTTTAGAAGTTTGAGAATGCCTATATTTTGGTATGGTATGGGTGTCATATCTGTGTATCTGACTACGGTCAATAACACTCCACAAAATATAAATTGATGGAAAAATTAAATTATTAAACTTTTTGATAAGAGGGGGCGTGAATCAATCACGAACTGAAAACTTTAGAATTTCGAAGGCTTTTAACATTAATCTCTTTGAAGCAATTCTCCACAAAGCAACACCATATGATGGTAGTAAAATAGACAGTACAACACCGTTCTAATACCTACTGGGAAAGTCCGAAAATTGTACAAAATTTTTAAAACACAAATCGAAGAATTCGATTGGTAGAAGATCAATCGCTTCGAAGATCCTGTTTGATTTACAACGAGGATCAACTTTTGAATATGTAGAACGAAAAACATTTTAAAAGTTGTAGTCTGTAAGTTCCTAAACATATGTGGTAAAATAAAAAATAGTAATTTTATACATAAAAATATATTTTAAATTTGTACAAGATTTGACTGATGAGTTGTTTTGCATAAGAATTGGAGCTATAAACCGATCTTGTATTAATTAAATTAAGTTTTGAGAGATTTTAGCTCCTAAATAATTGGATTTCAAAACATTAGGTAAAATTATAATGTACCAAATCGAATCTTTCATTCCAAGTTTTACGCATTTATGTATAAAGATGTCAATATTATAAATAGTTCTTTCTTATAGCACAAATCTTTGATATTAAATAACAAAAAATAAATATTACAAATAGCTATTTTTATAACTACTATCGCAAAATGTATAAATGTAAAAATAGTTTTGTACTAACATAGTTAGTTCTGATCGGTTGTTTAGGGAAATTACGGCGAAGACCAACTGCAACAATTAGGTCCAAAAGATCACAGATAGCTTAAAAAAGATTATTTAATATGTTAGTTTGTCACTAGTTTAAAGTAAATTTAGAAAATATTTCTTAAACTTTAATAGTTCAGAGTCAAAAAATTTCACAACTTTACTTATGCCGTTATACTTTTAACAGAATTTGCTTTTTTTGTGTGTTCTATATTTTTTTAAGACTTGAGAGTGGCCATAAGTAGCATACTACTATCTAATTTCAAAATTTAAAGTGGTTGATGTCACGGAATTTTGAAGGTATATAATGGCCTCTTGCCTTTTAGTATATGGTAATTAAGTACATATTTGTTATTGATAGTCTCGTCAAGATTTTCAAAGTACTGTATTTTCAAATCAATTTGAAAACCTCGCCAATGCACTCAGTATGTTACTAGGTGGTTAAGCTGACAGCGGTCTCATGGAGTACTGAGAATACGCTGTAAATTCTACACACTGACCCGCTGTTAGATTGATCTCTCTCCACGGATATCCAGACACGTAGATCAATTACTGCTAGATATAATTAATTGGAATAAGTTTAAATATATATAAAGCTGCCTTATACAACATATCGGCAGGGAAGAATTGAACAAAGTAAACCATTAAATGTCTGTTCTTTAGAAAAGCTCCTAACTAGTCTTTTTTCTTTTCACTTTTTATTAAATATGCAGGTAGGTAAATAACTTAGTGTAAAGGAGAGACATGTAAAAAAAGAGTAAATATAAAATTTAGTAGAGAGAAACAGACTGGAAATGTTGAATACAAAGTTTCCTAATAAATTAAAAAGCAGAGATTGACAATGGAAGCTACAAGAATTAACGGAACTACAGAAAATACGTGAAAAGCGGGAAAACGAAAAAGTAAAAAAATGAAAAAAAGTGCGAGTGTGTGTGAGAGACATTTAAATAAAAGACAAATGATAACAGAGATAAGTGGGGAGAGAGAAAGAGAGGTAGGATTAGAAAGACGAAACAAACTAGACAACTAGTTACGAGAAGTGGACACTTAATGTTAGTTTTGACAATTAAGAACAAGCACAATACTGTCGGTAATGTTATTACGTCAGTTAGTTGATGACCTGCGGCTCGTCACCAGTAAAATAAAAACAAAGATCAACAGACTGACTTTAAAATTGTATGTGAGTTAATAGTTCATAGACGGTGACGCCTCTACAAAGTGGTAAGAGATATATTGATTCAAACGTCATACTCTGGCAACATCCGGTGTTATTAGATGTTAATGTTTTGTCGCTGTTTGATTTTGCTTGACGTCTGCAGGTAAAGTTATTGCTCCAGTTAGTTGACGTGCGGCTCATCACCAGTAAAATAAAAACAAAGATCAACAGACTGACTTTAAAATTGTATGTGAGTTAATAGTTCATAGACTGTGACGCCTCTACAAAGTGGTAAGAGATATATTGATTCAAACGTCATACTCTGGCAACATCTGGTGTTATTAGATGTTGTGTTTTGTCGATGTTTGATTTTGCTTGACGTCTGCAGGTAAAGTTATTGCTCCAGTTAGTTGACGTGCGACTAGTCACCAGTTAAATAATGACAAAGATCAACAGACTGACTTTAAAATTGTACGTGAGTTAATGTTTCATAGACTGTGACGCCTCTAGGGAGTGGTAAAATATATATTGATTCAAACGTCATACTATGGCAACATCTGGTGTTATTAGATGTTGATGTTTTGTCGATGTTTGATTTTGCTTGAAGTCTGCAGGTAAAGTTATTGCTTCAGTTAGTTGACGTGCGGCT
>JAGFPH010003821.1:44252-54342 GCA_018207615.1 Philaenus spumarius
GACTGACTTTAAAATTGTACGTGAGTTAATATTTCATAGACTGTGACACCTCTACAAAGTGGTAAAAGATATATTGATTGAAACGCCATACCCTGGCAACATCTGGTGTTATTAGATGTTCATGTTTCGTCGATGTTTGATTTTGCTTGATGTCTGCAGGTAAAGTTATCACTTCAGTTAGTTGACGTGCGGCTCGTCACCAGTAAAATAACGCCACAGATCAACAGATTGACTAAAAATTGTACGTGAGTTAATATTTCATAGACTGTGACGCCTATACAAAGTTGTAAGAGATATATTGATTCAAACGTCATACCCTTCCAACATCTGGTGTTATTAGATGTTCATGTTTCGTAGATGTATGATTTTGCTAGATGTCTGCAGGTAAAGTTATTGCTTCAGCTAGTTGACGTGCGGCTCGTTACCAGTAAAATAACAAAAAGATCAACAGACTGACTTTAAAATTGTACGTGAGTTAATATTTCATAGACTGTGACGCCTCTACAAAGTGGTAAAAGATATACTGATTTAAACGTCATACCCTGGCAACATCTGGTGTTATTAGATGTTGATGTTTTGTGGATGTTTGATTTTGCTTGACGTCTGCAGGTAAAGTTATTGCTTCAGTTAGTTGACGTGCGGCTCGTCACCAGTAAATAACGACAAAGATCAACAGACTGACTTTAAAATTGTACGTGAGTTAGTAGTTCATATACTGTGACGCCTCTACAAAGTGGTAAAAGATATATTGAATCAAACGTTATACTCTGGCAACATCTGGTGTTATTAGATGTTGACGTTTTGTGGATGTTTGATTTTGCTTGACGTCTGCAGGTAAAGTTATTGCTTCAGTTAGTTTACGTGCGTCTCGTCACCAGTAAAATAACGACTAAGATCAACAGACTGACTTTAAAATTGTACGTGAGTTAGTAGATCATATACTGTGACGCCTCTACAAAGTGGTAAAAGATATATTGATTAAAACGTTATACTCTGGCAACATCTGGTGTTATTAGATGTTGATGTTTTGTGGATGTTTGATTTTGCTTGACGTCTGCAGGTAAAGTTATTGCTTCAGTTAGTTGACCTGCGGCTCATCACCAGTAAAATAACGACTAAGATCAACAGACTGACTTTAAAATTGTACCTGAGTTAGTAGTTCATATACTGAGACGCCTCTACAAAGTGGTAAAAGATATATTGAATCAAACGTTATACTCTGGCAACATCTGGTGTTATTAGATGTTGATGTTTTGTGGATGTTTGATTTTGCTTGACGTCTGCAGGTAAAGTTATTGCTTCAGTTAGTTGACGTGCGGCTCGTCACCAGTAAAATAACGACTAAGATCAACAGACTGACTTTAAAATTGTACGTGAGTTAATATTTCATAGACTGTGACGCCTCTACAAAGTGGTAAGAGATATATTGATTCAAACGTCATACCCTGGCAACATCTGGTGTTATTAGATGTTGATGTTTTGTCGATGTTTGATTTTGCTTGACGTCTGCAGGTAAAGTTATTGCTCCAGTTAGTTGACGTGCGACTAGTCACCAGTAAAATAATGACAAAGATCAACAGACTGACTTTAAAATTGTACGTGAGTTAATATTTCATAGACTGTGACGCCTCTACAAAGTTGTAAAAGATATATTGATTCAAACGGCATACCCTGGCAACATCTGGTGTTATTAGATGTTGATGTTTTGTCGATGTTCGATTTTGCTTGATGTCTTCAGGTAAAGTTATTGCTTCAGTTAGTTTACGTGCGGCTCATCACCAGTAAAATAACGACAAAGATCAACAGACTGACTTTAAAATTGTGCGTGAGTTAATATTTCATAGACTGTGACGCCTCTACAAAGTTGTAAAAGATATATTGATTCAAACGTCATAATCTGGCAACATCCGGTGTTATTAGATGTTGATGTTTTGTCGATGTTTGATTTTACTTGACGTCTTGCAGGTAAAGTTATAGCTGATATGTAATACATTCGTTTGTTTTAAATTCTTATAACTTTAAATTTTGTTTCACATGTATTTATTTGTATATCTCTACAATTTTATTACGTGAATATTTAACATTGATTCAATAAAGTTAACTGAATTTTAATAAAAAACGTCTACTTTGATCAGTAAAATAATATAACCCGTGTAAAATCATAACAGTTTTCTAAATTAGACCTATGTACTTTTTCATAATTAATTATTATTAACTCATCCGAGTAGGAAATTGTGGTGCAAAATAATGTAAGATATTTTTTAGCAAACATGATGTCATAATTTTGATAATTTTGTATTTTATCTAAATAACAAAATTTTATTTGAAATAAGAAAGGTTGTACAATTCTAAGAGCAGACTATAACCTTTTAACCGTTTGAGCTGAAATTGTGCACGGTAGCCTACAATCAATGTAGATGAATAGTTTCGAACACAAATTTCTCCTGGTTCCAATAATGCGGTTCTTTAAACCATATTTTTATTAGCGAATTTCCATAAGAAAAAGAGCTATTGCATTGGCCATTATGGTGAGACCCAAGGTCAGGAGTAGCACGTGAGCACCGATCATGGTCCCCAGAACACGTTTTGGGGTTTCATTAAAAATCATATATATGTGTTCGCACTCTATGCCGCATATTAAGTCCGATTTGGTTTAAATTTGGTACACATGATGGTTGTCTACGTCGCTCGGACGAGTTCGTTAGCCAAAAAAATTCAACAATCGGAAGTACGTTTTTTAAACGGAAGTAACTATGTTTTGAGATTTTTCCTACGAGAATGAATTTGTTTTTGAGGATATTCTACAAATATAAATGTAGGATGTTATTCTGCACATTTTGTTTTTTTACGCTACCTTGGTTCCCCCAAAATCGATCAAAACGTAAAATACCATAGAAGTACCCGGTTCAAAGCCATGTGGTGGATTCTACCGTGGGGTTGGCGTGCGAAACACGCAATGCATTGTGTATTGAAGATACTCCCAATTTTCACGAAGCACGCAAAGCTTTGTGTATTGAAAATACTCTCAATATGAGGAATGTCGTGCGAACCATTTTGCAGCTATTCAGCACCGTCTTGAATAGAACTAATTCCCAAATTGTTGGTTGAAACCTTAAAATATTTATATAAACTTAATTTTGAAAATTTGCTCAACTCACGTCAGTGGGTCAGCTGCGTGGTCGAATTATTTATTATTAAAATTGTGATTATACCAAAACTGTTAATTAGTCTTAGTCACATAATGAAATTTTCAGGTGACAATTTCCTTTTTTGAGATTTTCTTTACGGATTTTGAAACTGGAATTACGATGAGTATGAAAGCTTATTGAGAGATTTCAGAGGACTAAATGGGCCGGACTGAAGAGCCTCTATAAAGAAGAACATTAAGGTTTTGCCCGGCGAAGTAATGTGTGACTATTACAGATAATGGTTTCCTAAGTACGGGTAAGCCCATACTATCTCGTGTACAGTCTGGAGTCTGGAGATTGTGTTTGGTGGAACAACAAACATTTTACTCAAATGTTTTGAGTTTGAAGCAACGCAAATACTAAACGGACCAAATTTATATAAAAAAAATAAGATTTTGGTAAATTGGATTATAGTTTTTTTTATAAAATTAAAGACAAGACCTTAAGTTAGATAGTGTTTATAAACAATAACAATACACAAATGCATACATTGAATTAATGGTATTCCTCATTTGTTACTGTGTTTCACCTACATTACGATTTTGTGTCTTAGTGTTATTTAGAAAATTTTACACAAAATGTACATAAATGTCTGGTGTTTATAAGAGATTTTAATATATTTTGTTAATAAATTTAACTGTATTTATAAATCTTATGATAACGTGTTAAATGTCAAATATTACCATAATATACTAAACATTGATTATTTTGTGTTCGCATATTTACTTTAATTTTTGTTCATATTAATCTATTTTTATTTTGAAATGTTGATTTAAATTTAAGATTTCTGACTGATTAGTTTAGTTTTATTTGCGTGTAATATAGTTTTAAATGTAACATTTATAATAAAGCAATCTCAACATTAACTAGCATGTATTATGTAATTATAAAACATGTTTTTCTACTTTAACAGAACATTTATTAAAATATTCAGTACAGTACTTACGCATTTTATATATCGTAATCAATAAAACACTGATTAAAAA
This sequence comes from Philaenus spumarius, assembly GCA_018207615.1. Classification (NCBI taxonomy): domain Eukaryota; kingdom Metazoa; phylum Arthropoda; class Insecta; order Hemiptera; family Aphrophoridae; genus Philaenus; species Philaenus spumarius. The sequence continues at coordinate 48,427 of JAGFPH010003821.1, forward strand.
AAACTTATAAAACTCAACGTTTATTAATATACTAGCTAACCGGGCAATGCTTGGCTATTGTATAATTATTTTGGTGAAATAAATGCGACAAATGATTGTAATTTTGTGTGTCATAAAGATATGAATCGTAGGTTTTAAACCATGTCATTTATACCACTTCATAGCTGTACACCATTTACATGTCGACATAGGACCTAGTTAAACTGTTTTGTCTTTGAGATGATCGGTGTTGCAGTTGGAGTGAAACACTGACACTGATTTTCAGACCATGGAAGCACTTTCATGTGACAAATTGTAAAACTGTATTTTTGAACGGCAGCCATTTTGACCTGGGGATTTTGTTGACTGTACTTTTTGGAAGCCTCTCGATGCACGGCAGGATTTTTTATTTTATACTTTGACAGCCTCGTGATTTACGGCGGGATTTTTTGCATTGTATCTTTGTACAGACTCCCTATGTGCTTTAGCACGATTAGTAGTAGAAAAACGTTTCCGTCGTTTTTCCCACGTTTCTGGGTAGTTTGAACAGTGGGACAATGATCTCACTCAACAGTATCAGTTGACAAACACGGTTCTGTGACAGAGACTGAGAGTTTTGGTGATCATTGTCTGAAATCTGCCCAATTTCCCCAATATTATTCTCCACAATATAAGAGGGAACGGGAGTATTAGGAATAGAAGGGTTTAGAGAAATGAGAACATCAAAATGATAAGCCCAACTGATGCACCAGTGCCTTGTCGTCAGTGAGTAGGAAAGTTGAAGTGAGAGAGGGGCGGGAGGGACAAGGTACAGTTATTTGTGCCAGGTTTCTTTTTTCAAGGTTATATGTATTTTTAGAAATCGTGATCAGTCTGTAGGCAACAAAATAAAAAATCCAATATTTTAAACCCTTCAAAAAAATGTCGTAAGACTTATAACCATACAATATTTTGTTTAATTGGAATATTTATCTCATAAATAGTAATATATTGTTTGTGATTTCCCCATGTTTAGAGAAATCGTTAATTAGATATGATGATAAATATATAGATCGGGGCATAAAAATATATAGATAGATGCCCCGATCCTGATTTGCATGGATCGATAGAGAAATCAAAGTTAAATGAATATGATTAAATATATTATACTACGTATTTTTATGGGGATTTTTAGTAAATTTGAAAATCTTTCTTAGCAAGCACTTATGGCCCTAGAGGAAGCTACATACCAAATTTCGTTCCAATCTATTTGGTAGTTCTGGAGAAATCGTGATTTAGTAACTTTGACCCCCCATACTCCCCTAAGATTTCGATTTTTTTTAAACCCTTTCTTAGTGAGCACCTATGGCCCTAGAGGAAGCTACATACCAAATTTCGTTCCAATCCATTTGGTAGTTCTGGAGAAATCGTGATTTAGTAACTTTGAAACCCCAAAATCCCCTAAGATTTCGAATTTTTTTTAAACCCTTTCTTATTGAACACGATAGGGAATCAAATGGGCTACAAAAAGGAGTCTTGACATTTGTTGTTAAAATGTACGGTTTTTGAGTAATTTAGGTTTGTAATTTTCAAACAGCTTCCATTTTGAAACGCATGATTTTATAGAATCGATTATTTGCTTCAGATAGATCATTGTGAGGTTAACCTTCTTGCCAAGTTTGAACTCAATCAGTCAAACCGTTCTCTAGATATGAATTATTTAAAAAAAAAACAAAATGGCAGATATTTTGAAAAAGAATTTTTGGACATATGTTTGTATGATTTTTTTTTTTTTTCTTATTTTGAGCTACAGAATGAGCTACCGAGACATTGCCGCATAGTTCGGAATTACTCTTTTTATACAGGGTGTCTCCGAACTCTCTGGACCCCTTTTGTGGATATGTTCCTGGGATCCAGACAAACATATTTGACAATATAAACATGGGTCTAAGGTGCTTTTTCTAGAGCAATTCTGGGTATTGTTGACAACTACCAAGAAATACAATTTTCCTTTGTTTTTTGTCAATATTTCTGTTATCCTTTGAGCTACAGACAAATTGAAAAAATCATTGTTTTTCATTAAAAAAACATTTTTTTTTTGTAAAGTAAGCGGTTTTTGAGATATTTGACTTTACAATTTATAAATAGCCGCCATTTTGTAAATATTTAAAATAATTTTCTAATTTTTTGAACAGTGATAAAAGGTTACGCAACAAATAGGTATACAAAGTTTAAGCGCAATATCTTTCTACTTTCAAAAATATTAAGTATTTTGTAAAAAACACATACAGACAGACAGACGAAAAATTAAGCACGGTAGACCCATGATTATACTGTGAAATATGTTTGTCTGGATCCCAGGAACATATCCACAAAAGGGGTCCAGAGAGTACGGGGACACCCTGTATAATAAATCTACTGTAATACACCTAAACGTGTTCTGGAGACCATGATCGGTGCTCATTTACTACTCCAAACCTTATAAGGCCCACTGCAATAAATAGCTCGTCTTTCCTATGAAAATTCGCTAGTAAGCTTGCTTTTGAAATATAAGTGTTACAATACAAATTTTAATTATATTAGTGAAGGTACTTTTGTGATTAATGTGTATGAACAGCAACAAACCATGCGATGTGTGAATTAATTGTCCACAGCAGATACTCATGGTACTGTGTGATCTTCAACTAGGAGGTGTACGTTTATAGAAACGTAGAATGTTTGAATATACAGAGTTATAACCCATAAAACCATTTTGATATTGCTTCTTTTATTTTTATTGGCACTAGAAATAAAGAGGGTGAAGGGAGAGTGGGCCAACTACTCAACCACGTACTGGAAAGGACACGACTCGCATAAATTGTGAGGACTGCGGTCAAGAAGGGTAAGCATTGCGGTGGAGAAGTTAAAGCGGGGTAAAATATACGTCCCTAAGGAATGTCATTCTAAACTGTTGGTTCATATTCACAGAGAGCCGTTAAGGGTTCCTGTTTTCGTTGTCCAACATTGACTGTTGCTTCAGGGGTCGCTCGCGTTAGGCAATGGACTTCTTGATTTATATTCTGCCTACTGTCATGGACAAACTAAATAGTTTGTTTGATTTATTGCTAATTGTATTTTCTTCTTATTGAAGTTATACTTCTTTGCGCCCGTTGTAATCGGGATGGGGTGTCAATCGAGAAACCGCGTCAAGCGTTAGGAGTAAAATCCGGAAAGTGCCTTTTATACCTTTCTTCGTATATTCGTATACTTTTCTATACTTCAAACCGTCGGTTTGATTTGAAACTTTGCACACTTATCAAGAACCGATGACAATGCAATATTAATTTTGTAGGGTGAAGTAAGTGAGCACTGATCATGGTCCCCAGAACACGACGTGATTTTCACCCCCTTCAAAACGTCGGATTGATTTGAAACTTTTCACACTTATCAAGGACCGATGACAATGCAATATTAATTTTGTTGGGTGTAGTAAGTGAGCACTGATCATGGTTCCCAGAACACGACGTGATTTTCACCCCCTTCAAAACGTCTGATTGATTTGAAACTTTTCACACTTATCAAGGACCGATGACAATGCAAAGTAATTTTGTTGGGTGTAGTAAGTGAGCACTGATCATGGTCCTCTAAAAACGTTTTCGGCAGTCATTAAAATTTTTATATGCAGGGTGATTCACGACGATATGCAGACACTTGGAGCTCATTCTGTTGGGTGTAGTAAGTGAGCACGGATCCCCAGACTAGCTGTGACCAACCAAACAGACGCAACGATAGTATTCATAAGCGTACGTAAAAAAGAAGAGAAAAATGGGATACTAATTTTAAAATATTCCTTCATTGTTGGTTAGTGTTTTTATAAAATAATAGGCTATCATCTACAAAATCGTAGGGCTACTCTAAGTTACGACTCGTTTTCCCCAAAATATATTAAATCAATAGTAGGTCTGCCTGTATATACCATTGGATGACCAAAGAAGTATAACTTACACCGTCTGGTCCGACGCAGACCCAAATTTTTTTAATTTTTTTTTTATGTTTGTGAGTAACGTACTTTGGGAGTCAAGGAACCTAAATGTAAAGCATTTAAACTGGCTGTCACTATTATTAAACTTATTTAATAGCGTCTATGACTTTAATTTATATTTTTATTATTTTACGAAAGTCTTAAATCACATAGTGTACAAGATAGTCAACCTGTAAATGTAAGTAACAAAAAAGACGATACAGTTTAGTGAACCTCAATGTTAGCAATGCAGTAGAACAACCTGGTTCAGTACAGACTCTGTGTAAGTCATGTACATCTAAACAGTTTCATCAAAACGTTTCTTGAATTTCAACGATCTCACTGTGTACTAGATAAGCCACAACATTGTAACATGGTGAGCTGTTTTAGGGCGAAGCGTACTGGGTCCGTATTGCGTTGTAGAAGATAACGGTAGTTTTGTTACTATACCATGAGTTCTGTACGAGCGTCATACTGTAAACCACCCCAGAACATCACCGAGCCTCCACCAAAAGGCACCCTGGGTGAAAAGCAGGCTTGGGAAAATCTTTCGTGACGCCTTCTCCATACACGTTCGCGCCCATCTGGTGAAGCTAGACTTACTCTAGTCTCATCTGAGAAGAGAACATTCTTCCAACCATCCACAGTCCAATGGATATGATTCCGGGCAAATCTAAGCCTCAAAGCACGTTGACGTGCAGGGAGAAGAGGACCTGTAGCAGGCCGTCTACTGCTCAGATCCACTTCTGCGAGACGTCTACGGATATTACGGCTCGAAATATTCACATTGCGCACCTGCCTGATTAAATCTTGTAGCTGCGTACTGGTAACCGTCCTCCTGCGAAGTGCGCTTAATGTTAGAAAACGATTATCATTTCTGTCAGTTACTCTTGGCCTGCCTTGAACTGGTCATCTCGTCCATTCTCTTGAAACCGCCTAGGAGCTCTTCCAATTGTGGAACGGTGTACACCGAAAATCCTAGCCACTTCACTTTGCGAACGCCCTTGTCGAACCAAAATTCTAGCTCTGACCGCCTCAGCAGTAGTTAAATGACGGTGTACATCCATAGTAATTTTTATAAATAATGAATAAAATTATTCTTACTAAATAAAAATGCACTGCATTACTCAAATCACTTCAGAATACTGAGAAATTTCCTTCGGTCAAAACTCGAAAGAGGGGCAGGATTTATACTTCTAACTGAATATAAGATAAGAAAGGAGAAAGAGATCAGATAATAAACATTTTGCTATAGTATTAAGTGTATTTTTTGTCTATTTAAAGCATTATTGTTAGTAAACAAGTCATTATCAGTCCTGCGTTTCACTGACAGAAAGTTTTGTTTGTGTTGCGAAACTTTTGTCCAGTAGTGTAGAACATGTGTTGGTGAAAAACCAACAATCAAATAACCAAGGCGAATTCACGCTATAACAAGATGGATGAATTTGAATTTGGTAGAAAACCATTTGAGAGGAAGGGTCACCCTCTCTTCCTCTCTTCTTTAAGTAAAAATAATGCTCATGCTGGAACTCTTGTTTTCCGTTTTATTTCTTTTTGTTCATACGAGTAAAAAATAGAACCTTTAATAATATTACAAATTCAGTATGTTGTCACATACAAGAGATAAGTACACTACAGAAACAAAGTTTAACCAAGTTATAGACCAAAAACTATACTTAGAAGATTTTACTGAACCTTAACTTACTTTGACAATTCCTACATATACAACTATGTAGCTATATACTAACGTTTTTATATCTAACATGTTAATAAGATATTAACAACATTGATAATATATAGTTTTTTTAGTTTTATAAGATATTTTTTTTTTCTTTATAGTTAAAGGTAATCAATTTGATAAACTTAAATTTTTTAACACTGATAGCACGAACCACCTCCAAAACAACAGCGCACTTAACTACTGAGAATATTTTTAAAATACTGCACTCGCACCCTTT
>JAGFPH010003821.1:63538-80170 GCA_018207615.1 Philaenus spumarius
AAAGGGTGCGAGTGCAGTATTTTAAAAATATTCTCAGTAGTTAAGTGTGCTGTTGTTTTGGAGGTGGTTCGTGCTATCAGTGTTAATAAATTTAAGTTTATGAAATTGATTACCTTTAATTATAAAGAAAATAATTATCTTATAAAAATAATAAAATAATATAACATGTTGTTAATATGTTATTAACATGTTAGATATAAAAACGTTAGTATATAGCTATATAGTTGTATACGTAAGAATTGTCAAAGTAAATTAAGGTTCAGTAAAATCTTCTAAGTATAGTTTTTTTGTCTATAACTTGGTTAAACTTTGTATGTAACAACATACTGAATTTGTAATATTATTAAAGGTTCTATTTTAGACTAGTATGAACAAAAAGAAAGAAAACGGAAAACAAGAGTTCCAGCATAAGCATTATTTTTACTTAAAGAAGAGAGGAATGATAGCGTGACCCTTCCTCTCAAATGGTTTTCTACCAAATTCAAATTCATCCATCTTGTTATAGCGTGAATTCGCCTTGGTTGGTTGATTGTTGGTTTTTAACCAACACATGTTCTACACTACTGGACAAAAGTTTCGCAACACAAACAAAACTTTCTGTCAATGACACGCAGGACTGATAATGACTTGTTTACTAACAATAATGCTTTAAATAGACAAAAATACACTTAATACTATAGCAAAATGTTTATTATCTGATCTCTTTCTCCTTTCTTATCTTATCTTCAGTTAGAAGTCCAAATCCTGCCCCTCTTTCGAGTTTTGACCAAAGGACATTTCTCAGTATTCTGAAGTGATTTGAGTAATGCAGTGCATTTTTATTTAGTAATAATAATTGCATTCGTTATTTATAAAAATTACTATGGATGTTCCCCGTCGTTTAACTACTGCTGAGGCGGTCAGAGCTAGAATTTTGGTTCGACAAGGGCGTTCACAAAGTGAAGTGGCTAGGATTTTCGGAGTATACCGTTCCACAATAAAATTGGAAGAGCTGTTAGGCGGTTTCAAGAGACTGGACGAGATGACAGAAGACCAGTTCAAGGCAGGCCAAGAGTAACTGACAGAAATGATGATCGTTTTCTAACATTAAGTGCACTTCGCAGGAGGACGGTTGCCAGTACGCAGCTACAAAGTTTGATAAGGCAGGTGCGCAATGTGAATATTTCGAGCCGTACTATCCGTAGACGTCTCGTAGAAGTGGATTTGAGCAGTAGATAGCCTGCTACAGGTCCACTTCTCACTTCACGCTTAGATTTGCCCAGAATCATATCCATGGGACTGTGGATGATTGGAACAATGTTGTCTTTTCAGATGAGACTGGAGTAAGTCTAGCTTCACCAGATGGGCACGAACGTGTATGGAGAAGGCGTCACGAAAGATTTGCCCAAGCCTGCTTCTCACCCAGGGTGCCTTTTGGTTTAGGCTCGATGATGTTCTGGGGTGGTATATAGTACGATGTCGTAAATTTTAAGTCGACTGCTACATCTTAGAAAATTATGTAAAAAGTAAAACAAACGAAATCGATTTGAAAACAATTTTTTAGGTCAAGCACTTTGAAATAAACATTTTTTGTATCTTGACATTTTTCTAAAACTCTTCCTTTTCGAGATATTAGCAACGTTATGTCAATTTATTTCAACACGTTTAGGGCCGCCATTTTGTTTTGGGTGGTCCGATTTTTATTTTATTTTTGTCCTAGTCTTAAATAGACCTTTAAAATGAGGTATCACATGACCATACTTCCCATTTTAAAATTTTGAGTTGCCCCCGAAATCCCCCATTTTTATTGGACACTTAAATTTTCCGATTGCTTCAAAAGATACTTTGGGGTAAGTTAGTGTCGTTCCCCAAAGGATATTTGTTTGTTTTAACAAACACAAAAGTTAAGGGGGGGGGACTTTTAAGACACCTGGTATGTTTATAAAGACTAAATGTTTCCCCAGAGTTGGCATGCCGCATGATACATAACTAAGAATACACTTAAATGTAAACTTTCCTCCACATTTATTTCCCAATTCTCCTTGACCATCTTGTTTCCCTACTCCATAATATTCACTTATTCTTTAAACAACTACAAACTTCAATACAAGTGTATTTAATAAAGTTTTGCATTGTCCGTGTTTACTTCTTAACGCTCCCCGACAATACACACTATCTCCCGAGATGAATCAAGGACATGAAGTGATTTCAATACACTACAGCTAGCTTCATAGACCGATGCCCGCCTGCCAGACTATAAGATCCGAATTATACTTTCCCTCGAGCGTAGGAGTTGCGGCAATGAAAGCAAGTTTCGACCAAGTTTCCAATAGGCTACTTTGTGTTTGGAATCTTCATCTTCTAACTTGAGTTACGTTCTGAGTTGTTACTTCTATTTTGTTAGTGGCCATTCCGAATATTGATGTATCAAATCTATATATATATATATATAAAAGCCAAATACCACTCACTTACTCACTGACTCATCACGAAATCTCAAAAACTACTGAACGGACTGGAACGAAATTTGGTATGTAGCTTCCGCTAGGGCCATAGGTGCTCACTAAGAAACTTTTTTTTTAAATCGATATTTTATGGGGGTTTGGGGGGGAACAAAGTTACTAAATCATAATTTCTCTAAAACTACTAAACGGACTGGAATGAAATTTGGTATGTAGCTTCATCTAGGGCCGTAGGTGCTCTCTAAGAAAGGGTTAAAAAAAAATAGAAATTTTAGGGGGCCATGGGAGTGTCAAATTTACTACAAAGCCACATAAAAGTACATAGTATAATATATTTATTGATATATTTTTTTGGTTAATATACATTTAACTTTAATTTCTCTATCGATCCATGCAAATCCGGATCTGGGCATCTATCTATATATTTTGCTGCCCCGATCTACATATTTATCATCATATCTAATGAATGATTTGTCTAAATGTCGTGTTCTGGGGACCATGATCAGTGCTCACTTACTACACCCAACCAATTTAATATTGCATTGCCATAGGTCCTTGATGAGTGTGCAAAGTTTCAAATCAAACCGACGTTTTGAAGTATATGAAAGTATACGAATATACGAAGAAAGGTATAAAAAGGCACTTTCCGGATTTTACTCCTAACGCGTAACGCGGTTTATCGACCGACACCCCATCCCGATTACAACGGGCGCAAAGAAGTATATCTTCAATAAGAAGAAAATACAATTAGCAATAAATTAAACAAACAATTTAGTTTGTCCATGACTGTAGGAAGAATATAAGTCAAGAAGTTCATTGCCTAACGCGAGCGACCCCTGAAGCAGCAGTCAATGTTGGACAACGAAAACAGGAACCCTTAACGGCTCTCTGTGAATATGAACCAACAGTTTAGAAAGACACTCCTTAGGGACGTATATTTTACCCCGCTTTGACTTCTCCACCGCAATGCTTACCCTTCTTGACCGCAGTCCTCACAATTTATGCGAGTCGTGTCCTTTCCAGTACGTGGTTGAGTAGTTGGCCCACTCTCCCTTCACCCTCTTTCTTTCTAGTGCCAATAAAAATAAAAGAAGTAATATCAAATTGGTTTTATGCGTTATAACTCTGTATATTCAAACATTCTACGTTTCTATAAACGTACACCTCCTAGTTGAAGATCACACAGTACCATGAGTATCTGCTGTGTACAATTAATTCACACATCCAATAGTTTGTTGCTATTCATGCACATTTATCACAAAACTACCTTCACTAATATAATTAAAATTTGTATTGTAACACTTATATTTCAAAAGCAAGCTTATTAGCGAATTTTCATAGGAAAGACGAGCTATTTATTGCAGTGACCCTTATAGTAAGACTTAAGGTTTGGAGCAGTAAATGAGCACCGATCATGGTCTCCAGAACTCGTTTTGGTGTATTACAGTAGATTTATTACATAAAAAGAGTGATTCAGAAATATGCGGCTATGTCTCGGTAGCTCATTCTGTAGCTAAAAATAAGAGAAAAATCATACAAACATATGTCCAAAAATGCATAGGTTACAAAATATCTGCCATTTTGTTTTTTTACAAAATAATTCATATCTAGAGAATGGTTTGACTGATTGGGTTCAAACTTGGCATGGAGATTAACCTTACAATGATCTATCTGAAGCAAGTAATCGATTCTTTAAATCAAGCATATCAAAATGGCGGCTGTTTGAATATTTCAAACCTAAATTTCTCAAAACCCGTACAATTTAACAAAAAATGTCAAGATACTGTTTTTGTAGCCCTTTTGATTCCCTATCGGTTGGTGTAAGTATCAATACAACGGATGAAGGATAATAGCATAGATCATGAATAATAAAATAAGAAAGCCCCTGGATTTCTGGGCTTCTAAGAAAGAATTATACAGGGTGGAACAAAGTTAGTGTTAAAAACTTCGCGAAATGGTTCTATGGGTCAAAATAAATAGAAAATCAAGAATAATATTTTTTTCGGAAAACGCTTCATTTTCCAAATATCCCCCATTTTGTTTCTTTTACTAAATAATTAATATCTAGAGAACGGTTTAACCGATTGAGTTCAAACTTTGCATGAAGTTTAACTTAATATTAATCTATCTTTAGAAAAATAAGAGATAATGTCCAATCATGCGCTTTAAAATGGCGGCTGTTTGAAAATTACAAACCTAAATTACTCAAAAACCGTACATTTTAACAACAAATGTCAAGACACTTTTTTGAAGCCCTTTTGATTTCCTATCGGATGGTGTAAGTATCAATTTAACGGATGAAGGATAATAGCATAGATCATGAGTAATGAAATGGATCATGCATGCATACGGTGGCTGTGTGTCGAAGAAAAGGTTGTCAGGAAAATAGTAAATGATCGCGCCGCGAGGTAGTGCTAGGGAGAAATCATTGGTAGCATTGGTGCTTCACACCGCTTCCGTCGTTTCCCCAATACATAGCGCCACTATCGTCGAATTTACAGTGGATTGAAATATTGCATTGGATCGGAGTTCTATTAGATTATCCAAATACAATGATAATAGTTATGTTTCTTGTAATTGACCGAGCGTAAGCAAGGTCTCCGTTTTAACTCGATCGTTCGGCATTTCGTCTGTGTGTCTGTGTCTGTATGCCTGTGTGTCTGTCTCACGATTACGGCCAAACACCTTGACCGATTTTGATGATTTATTGCATGATTGTTCCTTATTTATAGGCCGAGCCATGTATATATAAGGTTTTTTCCATTTTTCATTTTTAACCCCTTAAATAAAATAAAAATGGCGGCCGGACCGTTTCTCTCAGTGTAAGCTTTTTTCCAAAGCCAGTTTGTGGCCTAACCGTAAGTCGAATTTAAAAACTAATAATATTTTGCTAAAAGCAAATTAAATTTTAAACAAAGTTGTATTCTTGATTTTTTTTCCGTATCTCTAACGGTAAGCTCACAAAATTGCCGTAAACTTCGAATTTGTTAAAAATCGTCCAAGTTTTTGTATTTCAACCATGTTTTTATACGTTTATTCTAAACCAATTCAAACGTGTTCCATAGCTTTTTAGTAGATAAAGGTTTAAAGAATTCATACATGCCAGTAAAAAAATTATTGAAGTAAAATTAAGAAAGTTATTAGCTCATGAAACAATCACGTTCAGTAACGAAAGGAAAATGTTTAACTTTAGGCCTACATAAAAAGTAGTAAAAATTATTGTAATTTTTTTCATAAATGTAAAAACGTTTCGTAATTTAGTTCTAAATAGAATTGTATAAAAATATTTATCAATGTCAAATTTATTATTTTAAAAACACCAGTTTTTATGTTCCTACTACAAGACTGCTAACAAAACTAGGCCTGTTTTGAATAGTAATTAAGGAATATATCATTTGCCCAAAAATGACATATTATTATAAGAAAGTGTAGAGGACAAATCAAAGAATTGAACTGTATACGTGTAAATTATCATTGTAAATTTCATAAAAGTATTTGACTTAGTTTTACTTGAATTACAAAATGAGATGAAACAAATGAAACATCGCGGCGATAAAGGACATACAAAAAATGACCGTAGCACACCGTGGGAAGTGTTGGTACATGGGTTGAGATCACTATCACGACGTTTTAACATCGTTTGTTTTCATTATTTCTAATATTGGAATATGATATGGAACTTTAACTTATGATACATTGTTAAGTTTGAGTTATTTAAGTATGTAAATATATAATTGTATGTTGTCCCTCTATAACGCGATATTTTTAGCTATATTACGCATTACTAACCTAAATAAAGCACAATGCACCTAAAAGAAAATCTTTAGCAGTTAAAGCTCAAGAAAAGAAATAAAAACGAGAACTAGAAATCCCGGAATCGCGGGAATTGTAAATAATGTTTCACTGGCTAAATCTTGTGCTTACTTCCTTACTGACAAACTATTTTTAACCTAAGCTCAAAACCACATTTGTTATTTCAACGAGCGAGGTCAACTGTTCACAGAACTACTAGTAGTTAGTTTATTTAACCCGGCATCCTATACCAACACAGTAAACACAGCAACATTGCATGTACATTTGCTGTCATTATGTTAACTTATTCTGAACAACATTGATCGTAGTAAGAAAACTAGTTTTGCTAATTACAACATACGCATTCCTAAATACGTCAAAGAAAATAATTGTATCGCAAATCATAAGTTCAATTTAGAGAGTAAAGTCAACTGAAAAAATGAAAATGTGCACTTTAGCAATATTTCTTTATTTTTACCTCATCGGCATCGTCTTATAAAAACTCTGAGAATGAACACGTTTTTTTTGAGAGCCAGTAATCTTGTTTGGATTAATAAACGCAATGTATGTCCCAAAAGCGTAATTAAAGTCGCAAAATACGACACATTTGTTGCCAAAAGATTAGTAGATGCAGAGAAAATTTGTCCTCATCTTGTTTGAAGATGTTCGTTGAATAGTGGTAACTTTAGTTACGGTTTATTATTGATATTATTTTAAACCCAGATCACTCCTTTGAAACAGACCTGTCGTAACTCAACGAATACAGACCAACCATTAGACATGTAAACAACACAGTAAAATTTATTCTGGTAACTTCATATAATTTAGATAAACGCAAAGGTGCTTTTACTGTTAAAAATAATAAACACTGACAACTGTATGGACTACGGACTTATTAAAATACAAACACCAGAAATATAAACTGTTATTTTCAACAAAAAACAAAAAACTATAACCTTGAATAAATTTTACAAAATGGTTACACGTTTACAAATTTACGTAAAAAAGAATAACTGGATGTTTCATCAATTAGACATCTTTATTACAGTTTCATTAACTTTTGCGATACATACTAAAATCTATATATATAAAAGAGAAATACCACTCACTCATTCACTGATTCATCACAAAATCTCAAAAACTACTGAACGGATTGGAACGAAATTTGGCATGGAGCATCCTCAAGGGCCACAGGTGCTCACTAAGAAAGGGTTTCAAAAAATTCGAAATCTTAGGGTGGGTGGTTTGGTGGGTCAAAGTTATTAAATCACGATTTCTCAAAAACTATAAAACAGATTGGAAAGAAATTTGGTATGTAGCTTCTTCTACGGCCATAAGTGCTCTCTAAGAAACGAAGTAAGATATTAATCTCTAGTTTGCGACATTGTGTTTCTCTTTTAATAAGATTTTCATTGGTGTATTGCATGACCTTCCTTTATATTTGAAATTGTTAATCCCCCTTTACTTATCCCCTACGAAAGTTTTTTTTTAAATTCGAAAGTTTAGGGGGGGTTTGGGGGGGTCAAAGTTAATAAATCAAGATTTCTCAAAAATTACTGAACGGATTGGAACGAAATTTGGTATGTAGCTTTCTCTAGGGCCATAGGTGCTCACTAAGAAAGGGTTTAAAAAAATTCGAAATCTTAGGGAGGGTTTGGGGGTCAAAGATACTAAGTTGCCTTCTTTGAAGTGTCTGAAGAACAGCTAGGGTTGTTAAATTTTATCATTCAAAATTCTGAGTACATTGATGAGTATACGTAAAAAAATAAATAAAAAGTCAATAAATTACAAATTTATGCCGCTTTCAGTATTCCAAATTAATACTTTATTTTTCAATTTTACCATAATATTACGTAGATGATTATCCTTGTAAAAATCATATAATTAAATTTATATTATCTTTATATATAAAAGCCAAATATCACTAACTCACTCACTCATCACGAAATCTCACAAAAATTACTGAACGGATTGGAACGAAATTTGGTATGTAGCTTTCTCTAGGGCCATAAGTGCTAACTAAGAATCGTTTTCAAAAAATTCGAAATTTTAGGAAGGGTTTGGGTGGGTCAAATTTACTAAATCACGATCTCTCCAATACTACCAAACGGATTGAAATGAAATTTGGTATGTAGCTTCATCTAGGGCCGTAGGTGCTGGCGAAGAAAGCGGTTCAAATTTATTAAAAATCCCCATAAAAATACGTAGTAAAATAATATTTAATATTTTTTTTTGGTTAATATACATTTAACTTTGATTTTTCTATCGATCCATGCAAATCAGGATCGGGGCATCTATCTATATATTTTGCTGCACCGATCTATATATTTATAATCATATCTGATATCTCTAAACATGGTGAAATCTCAAACAATATATACTATTTATGAGATAGATATTCCAATTAAACAAAATATTGTATGGTTATAAGTCTAACGACATTTTTTTGAAGGGTTTAAAATATTGGTAAATTGGATTTTTTATTTTGTTGCTTACAGACTGATCACGATTTATTAAAATGTATATAGCCTTGAAACAAGAAACCTGGCACAAATAACTGTAACTTGCCCCTCCCTCACTTTCACTTTCCTACTCAATGACCACAAGGCACTGGTTCATCAGTTGGGCTTATCATTTTAATGTTCTCATTCCTATAAACCCTTCTATTCCTGATACTCCCGTTCCGTCTTATATTGTGGAGAATTATATTGGGGAAATTGGGCAGGTTTCAGACAATGATCACCAAAAGTCTCAGTCTCCGTCGACAGAACCGTGTTTGTCAACTGATACTGTTGAGTCAGATCATTGTTCCATTGTTCAAACCACCCAGAAACGTGGGAAAAAACGGCGAAAATGTTTTTCTACTACTAATCGTGCTAAAGCATTTAGGGAGTCTGTCAAAATATACAATGCAAAAAATTCCGCCGTAAATCACGAGGCTGTCAAAAGGTACAATAAAAAATCCTGCCGTGCGTCGAGAGGCTTCCAAAAAGTACAGTCAACAAAATCCCCAGGTCAAAATGGCTGCCGTTCAAAAATACAGTTTTACAATGTCACATGAAGGTGCTTCCATGGTCTGAAAAATCAATGTCAGGGTTTTACTATAACTGCAACACCGACTATTACAAAGAAAAAACAGTTGAACTAGGTCCTATGACGACATGTAAATGGTGTACAGCTATGAAGGATTATAAATGACATGGTTTAGAACCTACGATTCATATCCTTAAGACACACAAAATTACCATCATTTGTCGCATTAATTTTATTTCACCAAAATATTATGCAATAGCGAAGCATTGCCGGGTTAGCTAGTATATTAATTAATGAAGGTTGAGTTTTATAAGTTTTTCTTTTTTTTTAATCAGTGTTTTATTGATTGCGATATATAAAATGCGTAAGTACTGAATATTTTAATAAATTTTCTGTTAAAATAAAAAAACATGTTTTTTAATTACATAATACATGTTACTTAATGTTTCTTTATTATAAATGTTAAATTTAAAACTATATTACACAAATAAAACTTAACTAATCAGTCAGAAATGTTTAAATCAACATTTCAAAATAAAAATAGATAAATACCAACAAAAATTAAAGTAAATATGCGAACACAAAATAATCAATGTTTAGTATATTATGGTATTATTTGACATTTAACACGTTTTCATAAGATTTAAAAATACAGTTAAATTTCGTAAAAAAATATATTAAAATCTTTTTTAAACTCGAGACATTTATGTACATTTTGTGTACAATTTTCTAAATAACACTAAGACACAAAATCGTAATGTAGGTGAAACCCAGTAACGAATGAGGAATACCATTAAGGCAATGTATGCGTTTGCCGTATTGTTATTGTTTATAAACACTATCTAACTTTGGTTATTGTCTTTAATTTTCTAAAAACTATAATACAATTTACCAAAATCTTATTTTCTTTTATATAAATTTGGAACAAAGGAGATAGATTGAAAAACTAGAGCATGTCAGCCTTTTTTTAGTGTTTGCGTTGCGTCAAACTCAAAACATTTTAGTAAAATGTTTGTTGTTCCACCAAACACAATCTCTAGACTCCAGACTGTACACAAGATAGTGTGGGCTTACCCGTACTTAGGAAACCATTATCTGTAATAGTCACACATTACTTCGCCGGGCAAAACCTTAATGTTCTTCTTTATAGAGGCTCTTCAGTCCGGCGCATTTAGTCCTCTGAAATCGCTCAATAAGCTTTCATACTCATCGTAATTCCAGTTTCAAAATCCATAAAGAAAAAGGAAATTGTCACCTAAAAATTTCATTATGTGACTAAGACTAATTAACAATTTTTGTATAATCACAATTTTAATAATAAATAATTCGACCTCGCAGCTGAACTACTGACGTGAGTTGAGCAAATTTCCAAAATTAAGTTTATATATACATGTATTAGGGTTTCAACCAACAATTTGGGAATTAGGTCTATTTACGACGGTGCTGAATAGCTGCAAAATGGTTCGCACGACATTCCGCATATTGGGAGTCTTTTCAATACACAAAGCATTGCGTGCTTCGTGAAAATTGGGAGTATCTTCAATACACAATGCATTGCGTGTTTCGCACGCCCACCCCACGGTAGAATCCACCACATGGCTTTGAACCGGGTACTTCTATGGTATTTTACGTTTTGATCGATTTTGGGGGAACCAAGGTCGCGTAAAAAAACAAAATGTGCAGAATAACATCCTACATTTATATTTGTAGAATATCCTCAAAAACCAATTCATTCTCGTAGGAAAAATCTCAAAACATAGTTACTTCCGTTTAAAAAACGTGCTTCCGATTGTTGAATTTTTTTGGCTAACGAACTCGTCCGAGCGACGTAGACAACCATCATGTGTACCAAATTTAAACCAAATCGGACTTGGCATAGAGTGCGAACACATATATATGATTTTTAATGACACAAAAAAACGTGTTCTGGGGACCATGATCGGTGCTCATTTGCTACTCCCGACCTTGGGTCTTACCATAAGGGCCACTGCAATAGCTCATTTTTCTTATGGAAATTCGCTGATAAAAATATGTTATAAAGAACCGCATTATTGGAACTAGGCGAAATTTGTGTTCAAAACTATTCATCTACATTGATTGTAGGCTACCGTGCACAATTTAAGCTCAATCGGTTAAAAGGTTATAGTCAAAAATTTATCAAAATTATGACGACATGTTTGCTAAAAAATATCTTACATTATTTTGCACCATAATTTCCTACTCGGATGAGTTAATAATTATGAAAAATGTACCTAGGTCTAATTAGAAAACTATTATGATTTAGACTGACGACGGGTTGTTATTTTACTGATCAAAGTGCACATTTTTATTAAAATTCAGTTAACTTTATTGAATCTATGTTAAATATTCACGTAATAAAATTTTAAAGATATACAAATCAATGCATGTGAAACAAAATTTAAAGTTATAAAAATTTAGAACAAACGAATGTATTAAATATCAGCAATAAATTTACCTGCAGACGTCAAGCAAAATCAAACATCGACAAAACATCAACATCTAATAACATTAGATGTTGGAAGGGTATGACTTTTGAATCAATATATCTTTTACCACTTTGTAGAGGCGTCACAGTCTATGAACTAATAACTCACGTACAATTTTAAAGTCAGTCTGTTGATCTTTGGCGTTATTTTACTGGTGACGAGCCGCAGGTCATCAACTAACTGACGAAATAACATTACCGACGGTATTGTGCTTGTTCTAATTGTCAAAACTAACATTAAGTGTCCTCTTCTCCTACCTAGTTGTCTAGTTTGTTTCGTCTTTCTAATCATATCTCTCTTTCTCTCTCCCAACTTATCTCTGTTATTATTTGTCTTTTATTTAATTCTCTCTCACAACACACTCGCATTTTATTTCATTTTGTACTTTTTCGTTTTTCTGCTTTTCACGTATTTTCTATAGTTCCGTTAATTCTTGTAGCTTCCTTTGTCCGTCTCTGCTTTTTCATTTATTCAACATTTCTAGTCTGTTTCTCCTCTCTACTCCATTTTATATTTACTCTTTTTTTACATGTCTCTCCTTTACACTAAGTTATTTACCTACCTACCTGCATATTTCATAAAAAGTAAAAAAAAAAAACAAAAAACAATTTAGTAGCTTTTGTGTAAGTATAAGAAATCAAAGTTGTTTCAAAGTTTGAAATCATGGCGCTTCCATTGCTGTAAAATAATTAATATAGTTTGTGTTATTATAATATAGAACAGTGGACGCCATAAGTATCAAAACGTATGTAATAACGCTCGTGTATTCGAATGCAATGTTGTGTAAAAATTTCAAAGCAATCGGCGCAGAACTTTCGGAGATTTTAGATTTTGACCAAACGAACATTTTGATTTTTATTTATATAGATGATAAGTTGTTCGACATACAAAACAAATTTTGGACTATGTAATTGTTTGCAAAAATAGTAAACATTCTTTTAGTAATTTGAATCATTGTACCTTGCATTGGTTGCTTATTATTGTATCATTTATTAAAAGGAGCTCCTCATGTAAACATAATATTTAGACTTTAGACTGTAAGGAAGATAGTGTGGGTTTATCCGCACTTAGGAAACCATTATCTTTAATAGTCACGCGTTACTATACTGGGCAAAACCTTAATGCTCCTCTTTATAGAGGATCTTCAGTCTCGCCCATTGAATTCATTTAAACTCTCACAAAACCTGCGCCCATTCGTGTATTTAGTTTTAATGTTAGTCCTCCAATACGGATAAAGTTGCAAATATTGCCTTTTATAAAACATCTTCTGTACTAATATTATAAAGAGGTACAGTTTGTTTGTTTGTATGCAGGGGGTAATCTCTGGCACTACTGAACCGATTGAAAAAAATAGTTTTACTAATAAAAAGCTACACTATCCCTGAGTAACATAGGCTATAATTCATTTCGATAAAAACCTTATTTCAATTTTTGTAAATTTAGTCGGAAAAAAAATCTTAGAGTATGCCTAGAATGATAAACCAACACATGTCTTTACATTTTTTACCTTAGCAACCAATTGAATAAAATAACAGATAATATAGCTGTTTGCTCCAATATGCACATTAACAGCTGATTTCAAAATGTGAAGCAATTATTTTGTTGTATTTCTATATTTTAGGTTAGGCCTGAGCCTTGCTAGTTCTTTTAACCATTATTATAACTGCTGGTATAAAATATAGGAAATAATTTTATTTGAAAATTTTATATTATTTACAATCTTAGTTTTGAGGTTATTATTAATCCTACACCTTTATTATAAATAAAACACAACATATGTTTTTAGAAGGTTCCATTTGGGGTTGGCGTGTGGAGCACGCAGGGGTCTCCCCTAGTAATTTATAAATCCATTACTTTAAGTTTTAAATACTTTCCTTCCACAGATTTCTGCAAATATTTGTATTGAATAATATAATATTTCCTTTTTTATTGCCAATATTTGGTTGGTAATTTTTATGAAATTATTATTATTATTGTTATTGGTATCAAAATGAATATTTTATTGCTCCTTACATTATTACAATTGCATAAACAAAATCATAATTATTATATATATCTTATAAACTAAACTAAAAACAAAAGCAGTAATAGCTCCATTTACAAAACAATTTTAATATGAGGAAACAATTTAAACTACCTGGATGTTTTAAAATCGTGTTTGAGGTAGTGAGTAAATAAAACAATTTAAAAAAGAAAAACATAAATAGATATTGTTTTTCAAATGTATTCCCGTTTATTGAGAAAGAGAGAATAAATTTATTTGAAAGTATTATTGTCCCTAATATAGAAACCTTCGCAGTCGTACTATTCGTACGTTACTTATTAAGCTGAGGAAAAGAGAAATAGAGTGCAGAGAAATAGTCATAAATTCCAGACCCTGACATTCCCGCTTTTAAAATATTACCTCTACTAGATCCGAGAGACCTAGACCAATTACGGCAGTGCCAGCCAAACAATAAGTTTAAATATAAGAGAAGCTAAGTGCATTTAATATATTGTGCAAATATTTTGACACTTGCATTTTAAAATGTGTTATCTATATGTAAAAAGGGTTTATACATTACTAGCTGGCCTGATCCGGTTCTGCACGGATAGACAAATCAAAGTTAAATGTATATTAACAAAAAATATATCAATAAATATATTACACTACTTAAGGGGATTTTTAGTAACTTTGATCCCCAAAAACCCTAAAATTTCGAATTTTTTTTAAACCTTTATTAGCGAGCACCTAGGGCCCTAGAGGAAGCTACATACCAAATTTCATTCCAAGCCGTTTGGAGGTTTTTTTTAGTAACTTTGACCCCTCCCAAACCGCTCTAAAATTTTGAATTTTTTGAAAACTTTCTTAGCGAGCACCTAGAGCCCTAGAGGAAGCTACATAAAAATTTCATTCCATTCCGTTCGGTGGTTTGATTTAGTAACTTTGACCCCCCAAACTCCCCCTAAGATTTCTAATTTTTTTAAACCCTTTCTTAAAAAGCACCTACGACCCTAAAAGAAGCTACATGCCAAATTTCATTCCAATCCGTTCATTGGTTTTATAGAAATCGTGATTTAGTAACTTGTCAATGATATTAGGGTTAAAGTAGGAGTAAAAGCCAATGAGATAAATGCAGAACCACGTATGAGGAGAAAATGTATTGAACATACATTACGAGGACTAGTAAACAATGCGTTGGAGAAGGGTTATAAATTATGAATTTTTAAATAGCATACCATTTACTGTTCTTATTTACTAAAGATATCCACACGCTAGTCGAATAATAATAATCGAAAAGGTGCGTCTCAAAATATACTATTTTTCCCATTTCTTGATTCCATATATGAATGACTGATAATGAGTCGATTTGCAATTGAAGCGACTGTCTGGAGCGTCACTCGAACCTTGCCAACTGTTGAGAACGAGAAAATCGATCCGTTTTGATATCCAAATTCAATAAAATTTTTTAACAAAGATTCAAACTATGTATGTATCTTTATTTACAAATAATTCATATGAAATAGTTTACAAAAAATTCTTCTATTTAGTATTTCTTAAAATAATCTACATGTATTTATTTAATTTACTCTTTATACGTCTTTGAAATACTAGCTCATTTGATTTATTATCTAAGATGGATCTTTCTCTCTGTGGTATCAGCTCCAGTCCCAATATACAAATCCATGGGTTATGCACACACATCATTAATCTTATTTGTAATCATCAATTGATTGACCGAGCGAAGCGAAGTCTCCGTTTTAACACGACCGTTCGGCATTTCGACAGTGTGTCTGTCTGTCTCACGATTACGGCCAACACCTTGACCGATTTTGATGATTTTTTGCATGAATGTTCCTTATGCCTAGGCCGAGCCACGTACGTATACGGTGTTTTCCATTTTTCATTTTTAACCCCTTAAATAAAACAAAAATGGCGGCCGGACCGGTTCTCTCAGTGTAAGCTTTTTCCCAAAGCCAATTGGTGGCTTAACCGTAAGTTGAATCTGAAAACTAATAACATTTTGTTGACAGCAAATTAGATTTTCAACAAAACTGTATTCTTGATTTTTCCCGTATCTCTAACGGTAAGCTCACAAAATGGCCGTGAACTTCAAATTTGTTAAACATCGTCCAAGTTTTTGTATTTTAACCATGTTTTTATACGTTTATTCTAAAGCAATTCAAAAGTGTTCCATAGCTTTTTTGTAGATAAAGGTTCAAAGAATTCATATATGCCAGTAAAAAAAATGATTGAAGTAAAATTAACAAAGTTATTAGCTCAAGAAACAAGCATGTTCAGTAACGAAAGGAAAAAGTTCAACTTTAGGCCTACATAAATAGTAATAAACATTTTTTGTAATTTTTTTCATAAATGTAAAAAAGTTTCATAATTTAGTTTTAAATAGCTGTTTTAAAATATTTATCAAATTCAAATTTCTTATTTTGAAAACACCAGTTTTTATGTTCCTACTACAAGACTGCTAACAAAACTAGGCCTGTTTTGAATAGTAATTTCGGAATATATCCTTTGTCCAAAAATGACACATTATTATAAGAAAGTGTAGAGGATAAATCAAAGAATTGAACTGAATACTTGTAAATTATTATTTTATAAAAGTATTTGACTTAGCTTTACTTGAATTACAAAATGAGATGAAACAAATGAAACCTCGCGGCGATAAAGGACATACAAAAAATGACCGTTGGACAGCGTGGGAAGTGTTGGTGATGTAACGTCCCATCAACAACTTACAACTTCTATCATTTGTCCTTACCGACAGTCCCCAAACAGTTATCCTTTTCTCCGCCAGATGTCGACTCTGTACGGTATATTATCGTGCATAACTTAACAGAGGTCGTTGTAACCGACAACCATC
>JAGFPH010003821.1:80270-95908 GCA_018207615.1 Philaenus spumarius
GGTTTAGGGGGGTCAAAGTTACTAAAAAAACCACCGAACGGATTGGAATAAAATTTAGTATGTAGCTTGCTCTAGGGCCCTAGATGCTCGCTAAGAAAGGGTTTAAACAATTTCGAAATTTTAGGGGGTTTAGGGGGTCAAAGTTACTAAAAAAAACCACTGAACGGATTTGAATGAAATGTAGTATGTACCTTCAACTAATGCACTAGGTGCTCGCTAAGAAAGGGTTTTAAAAAATTCGAAATTTTAGGGGATCAAGTTACTAAAAAAACAAAGTCACAAAATCTGTAAAACTGCTGAACGGATTTGAATGAAATCTAGTATGTACCTTCCTCTAATGCACTAGGTGCTCGCTAAGAAAGGGTTTTAAAAAAATCGAAATTTTAGGGGGTTTGGGGGGTAAAGTTACTAAAAAAACCACCGAACGCATTGGAATGAAATTTAGTATGTAGCTTCCTCTAGGGGCCTAGGTGCTCGCTAAGAAAGGTTTTTTAAAAATCTATCTTTTAGGGGAGGTTTGGGGGGTCAAAGTTACTAAAATTCTTCATAAGAAATATGTAGTATTTATTGATATAATATATTTTTTGTTAATATACATTTAACTTTGATTTGTCCACCCGTACAAAGCCGGATCGGGCCAACTAGTAACGCATATTTACACAAACGGTTTTCAATGTCAATGTCGCCACAATCATTGGTTTACAAACTACAACTCAAAGTATAACTCTTGTTTTTTTATATATATGTATAAATGAGTTGCAATTTGCTTTGATTGTAAATGTTATGGTACTTTCTTTACGTGAAAAATACCGCAAATACTGAATAAATTGTGAGCAATTATATAACCGAATTTTTCACGTAAACATTTACATTAACAGTTCGATTGGCGTAGCTCGTACATCGTCAATGATGGGGAAATGGTATTTAGAAAGATTGGTATCTGCCCGATTTCTCAAAGAACAAACTTTCCGTACCCCTGAGTTTTCCCCATCTTACGCGTATGTGTGAAAATAAGGGGAATCCTTTTACCAAAATGAGCCACCGACTAGAAATGCAGAGGTTCGTATAGGTCAACTAGATTCGTTAGGAGCCTGCAACAACCCCTTTTGTACAAACACGCTCAAAGGTCTTCATCAACGCTACGAGAGTTGTCAAAAACTTAATGGACTGCATATTCAACACGTGTTTGTTAATTAACCCCCAGGCGCAAACCGTGTTGTAAGTGGATGAACCGATTTTGAATTAGTTTGTTTTAATGTGATTTGATTGAGAATGTTCTTAGCTATGATTAAAGAAAATCTGTTTAGCCAGTTTTTTGGGTGTTTAAATTGTTATAGATTTTATTAGTTTTAGAGTAGTTATAACTTAAGTTTTCAGCTTCGTTTTACTTTGTATGTTTGTCTAAAGATAAAACATTCGAAACCATTGCAATTTTATTTCAAACTGTTTATTACAACGCTTACTATTTATATCAGTCTTGAATTACATACAGGCCTATTAATATCGTATTGAATTTGTTTTACTTTTAATAATACATGAAACTAATGTAAATTTCATTAATGTATCCTATTACTTTAAGTGAGCAATTCTTCTGTCTATCTTTGTATCTTTGTGTCTGTCGTGGATCACGAAAACGGCTCTAACGAATTCAAAGAAATTTTTGTAATTATGTGTAGTTTTGATTTTTTAGGGACACCCATATAGTTGTATTTCGTGTAAAAACGCAATTTTTGAGAAAATCTAATTTAAAAGTTGAAAAATTTTAACATAGGGTCTTATGGGTTGCCATTTTGTTTACAAAATAACAACGAAATAGTAAATAAAACGATCAAAACAGCTGTTTATTAACAAGCCAATTTATACTGTTTTAGCACGTTGGAAATAGAGTAAAATAGAACTGAGATTGAGTAATATCCAAAACCAGCTGTTCATTGGATAGTTTTTAATTAATGTTAAAAAAAAACAAGCTAATTTATACTGTTTTAGCACGTTGGAATTAGAATAAATTGGGCCTGATTTGACAATTTATTTTGTAAAAAAAAGGTAAACTTGGCAAAGATGGATAAATTATAATAGTCAATTTTGTAATATAGGCCTGGCTCAATTCTGAAACATATAGTATTGAGGTTATGTTAATCCTGCAATCATTTTTACTATATTAAGGCCTGGTTTCAACACTTTAGTTGACAGAAGATAATAGAACTAGGACTAAAATCGTAATGAAAGCCTCTCACGTTTCTAAAGCATGTATTTGAGGTTATAATTAATCTTTCAATTACTGTTAATATATTTAAGCGTTGTTTCATAATTTTAGTTGACAGAATATTAACGAGATCCTCTAGCGAAGCGAAGCAGCCATCTGAGGCCGAAGGCCGAGGCGGGGTTGGGACGCGAAGCGTCCAGGGGCAGAGCCCTTAGTTATAACAAAATTGATCAGCTTAAGCTATTACGTGTAATATTTTTAATTCAGCCAGACACTGAAAGTATACGAATTTAATAAGAGTGTTAGCCTACGTGTTGTTGACATGATGCAATTGGCTGGACGTATAATATATAAAGACGAACAGTAGAAAATGGATGTGCTTTTATGTACGACCAGTCTGTTTATTCAACTTAAAAATCCTTTCGCAATTTTTACATTTAACGTTAGACAGTTGTGTTATATTGTTACTAAATATAAAACATTGTTTTTAGACTATAGCCACAAGAGATTCCTCAAACATTTTAGTTGAGGGTGTAGTGCAATATTATATTAATTTTACGATGATTTCGCCTTACATTACAGTAAACGTGAATTCCTTCATAGCCGCTAAATGTTAATTAATTTTAAAATTTGATAAAATATTTCTAGCATGCGGTTTCTATTAGATACGAAAAAGGAAACTCATTTCCCTTTAAGCTAGACATTGGTTTTACTAATTAAATAATTTCGCTTATATTTGTTTATCTACGCTATATATAGGTAAATAAAATACTTAATATTAAATCTATTAAAGTTTGGCAATAAAGGAACCTTTAAGCGGCCACTAAGATAATAATTTTCCATATCTTCCGTATCTCACTTTACAGGGAAGAAAATAAAGGAATCGAAAAAAATGTAATTTAGTAAAGTTAGTACTAAAAAACAAATTTATGATTTCAATTTAACATTCAATATTAAAAAATGGCGGGAAAACACTTCAGGCGGACACAATACTATATCCCCTTAACCACTACAGCAAGCAAGAATATAGCCATTATGTAGGCTAGGCTACCACGAGTGTAAGGGAATGGTGATGCATAGTCCTTTTATTTTCTACCATTCAGTATTATACTACATTAATTTGAAGATAGGTTGTTTTTAAACTATAATAATGTAATAGTACATCTCCATTATTTCAGATAATCTTTAAATACATATAAAGCAAACCCAATTTCTAATTCAAAACCTTTAATGATAATAAAATTGCAAGACAAATTTAAATTCCCGATAGAGCCAAATCGAAACAGCCAATAACATAATGAAATACAAAGAATTGAAACATACAAAGCGATCTTGCGGATAATAACGGAACTAACACGCACGAATTCAACAGATGTTTCAGAAGAAGCCTTACGAAACGAAAGAAAACCAATAATATTTTTTGTTAACGAATATAAACTAATAACTTAACGCCATTTATATAAAGAGCATAAAATTCTGCAACTAAAAATACCAAATAGGCCAAATATAAGACATTCCACAATTTAAAATAAATTAATAACACATTCACCACGGCAATTTACACTGTAACAGTTGCGCATTTAATATAACAAAATCCGTGACTACGGTAACATTGTACTTAAATTAATAAACACACAAATTAAAAAATAAGTGGAAACAATTTCTAGATATTTATGTATAATAATAAAACCCATTTTTAAATCAAATCAAAATGTATTCTATAAAATAACAAATGACCAAGACTCGACTGACGGCAGACGGACAAACAAGGAGAAGAAGAAACGAATAAAAAAACGACTAATCGGAACGCAGAATTTGCAACAAAGCCTAAATTAAAAACATCTGTAAAAAGAGGGAGTTCTGAGGAGAAGCCATACCGGTAAGGTTAAAAATTTATTCTAAGGCTTGACGATAAGAAGAAACCTAAAGAAAAAGCGAAAAGAATAGATCTTTTGAAGTGTTTTAAAACAACTAGCAAGACATCATCTACAGTGGTGAGAGAATAACAATTAGATTTTCAGTGCTGCCAAAACCATAGGCCTAACATTTTTTATTTTGTGAAAACTTTGATTTTAACCTTTTTTTGCAATCCAAATAAATTGAACTAATTATGTTTTAGATTCATTACGAACAGATATCAAAAATAATTGTTTATCAAACTAAAACTTTACAATCAAGAACTTTTTGTGATAAAGCCAGAATTTTATTAGTTTTTAATCTGCCTGACTATAACCTCACATTCTGAGAACATTTCACTATAAATATTCTAATTATTCTTCAGAACATTCTCAATATTTTAATTGCATTTTTTATGTGTTTGTTAAATATTTTGATTTAATATCGTGCCACGGACACCAGCCCCGAGATTCAAATTTTCCTTGTTAACGAGCCCATTTTAGGCCGTAAATGATTTATCTTTTATTTGTTCAAATAGATAAGTATATCGTTATCAAATTAATAAATAATAATTAATTTGTTCTTATTATTATTGATTTTCATTTATTAAAAGTTAAGTTGAAAATAAATAAACAAGACGAAGTTCAGTATAAATTATACACTAAGCGATTTTGGGTTTATGTTTGTTGAAAATATTTGAATAAATTTACTTAAAAAATTTACAATTATGAATGTTTTTGAGTTTTGTAGAGATGGTTTTGATGGAAGTATAATTATTCTGGTCACGTGTTGTAATAGTTTGAATTTTCTTTGTTAAATAATGAAAATGTATTTTCAGATACATTTTGGTACACCAGGTATATAAATCCAAATTTGATTTTATTATGAATTTTCAA
Source organism: Philaenus spumarius (assembly GCA_018207615.1). Taxonomy (NCBI): domain Eukaryota; kingdom Metazoa; phylum Arthropoda; class Insecta; order Hemiptera; family Aphrophoridae; genus Philaenus; species Philaenus spumarius. The sequence goes on from JAGFPH010003821.1 coordinate 85,266, forward strand.
AATATGTTTGCACGATGCCCTTAAAATGCTTAGCACTAAAGAGTAAATTGCTCAGCACTTCGAGGGATCACATACAGTATTTTCTTTTACCCATGTATATACAAATCTAAGTATAAATCCATCACGCTCAGTAAGAGTAATAAAGCACGTTTGATATTCAATATTCATGGATATTGTGTTTCATGAATATCGTCGGTTGTCGTATCACGTTGCAGAATATAATATAATTGCTGGTGTTATGGCTTGCGCTGTGTAATTATTGTTTGTTCTGAGTATACACCGGCAAATCAGATATCATAGTAAATTCATAACTATAGTTATTATAAATAACCTTTAATGAATTGAATAGTGAATATTAAGAAAATCATTAGGTACTGGAAATGTATGAATTACGTTCTTGTGTTCAAAATAATATATGAGTTTAGTGTGTATGTATTTGTCCTTCTTCGAGCTCTTCCTTTGGTTAGTTATATAATATATATTGCTTCGCTATTGCTCGATTTAATTTTAAGGGTAGTTATATTATTTATTCCCATTGACTTAAGTAATTGAATTGCGAATGTTTTTGTATTAATTAAGAACAATACTAAACCATTTTACATTTATAGTTTGTTGAAATTTAATGTAATTTATTTTTATTATATAGGAGTAGATACCCAATTTAAATTTATTTGTTTGTAGTGACCGTATCCCCAAAAGAACACTGGTACTAATATGTGTAATTTGTGAAATTTTAGTGAAATTAGTAGAGTAGTTTTTCTAATATAGAAAAAGTAAGTTAATTAGTGTTTAATTTCAAGTGTAGTTATTCCATTTCATCAATTTTACTGTAAACAAATTGTAAATAGTTTTGTAAATCCGTTAAAAGTAATATTACATAATTTTAGATGTATAGCTTGTAGGAAGTTAGTTTAATTTATATTTATTGTATTGAGGTCGTAACCCAATTTCAACAACTTAGACTGTAGTGATTGTAACGTCTTAACACTTCTTCCAAAGATGGATATAGTGTGAAGTATTTAGCGACATCGGTCGAATAGTTTTTGAGTCTATAGAGGACAAAGAAAAAAACATTCAATTTTAGAGCTATTATTAGCGAATTTCCAAATGAGCTATTGCAGTGGCTCTTATAATTAGACCCAAGGTCGGTAGTAGCAAATGAGCACCGATCATGGGCCCCAGAACACGTTTTGAGGTGTCATTAAAAATCATATATATATGTTCGCACTCTAGCGGCCGCATTTTAAGTCCGATTTGGTTCAAATTTGGTACACATGTTGGTTGTCTACGTCGCTCAGACGAGTTCGTTAGTCAAAAAAATCCAACAATTGGAAGCACGTATTTTGACAGGAAGTAACTATTTTTTTAGATTTTTCCTAAGAGAATGATTTTTTTTTTTGAGTTTGTTCTACAAATATAAATGTAGGATGTTATTCTGCACATTTTGTTTTTTTACGCGAGCTTATAGCTCGCTTGGTTCCCCCAAAATCGATCAAAACGTAAAATACCATAGAAGTACCCGGTTCAAAGCCATGTGGTGGATTCCACCGCGGGGTTGGAGTGCGAAGCACGCAATGCATTGTGTATTGAAGATACTCTCAATACGGGGGTTGGCGTGCGAAGCACGCAATGCTTTGTGTATTGAAGATACTCCCAGAATGCGGAATGGCGTGCGAACCATTTTGGAGCTATTCAGCACCGTCGTGAATAGACCTATTTCCCAAATTGTTGGTTGAAACCCTAAAACATAGGCCTATAAATTTAATTTTGGAAATTTAAGTTAATTTTTTGGTTCAGCTGCGTGGTCGAATTATTATTCTACTCCCTTTGATAAGGAGTAAGGTCGATAGTAATAAAAGAAACAAAAATATTCTATCCTTTATATTTTATTTTGTGGGTTTTATGTTTGGGATGTTTTTATTAGTTATCAATCTGGTAATTAGTTACTCTACGGGGTAATGTTTTAAAGTTGTGCCTCTATTGGTATCTTATAAATTATTGGTATTTCAGCAAAGTTTAAATGGTGGACTTCACCTTATTAATTAATGCGGACAATAAAACCATTTGTTTTATATTAGTACCTCATTTCCCAACATGGTGGTTGTGACGGTTCAGTCTCTTGCGGTCCGGCTGCATTAGAGATGGCGCCTTCCTCTAGTGGATATGCTTTCAGCTCTCTTGTGATTGTACGGACATTGTCATGATGAATTGTGGTGGGAAGGCTCAATGAATAAAAACGGTAAACGTGTAGTGATTTTATTTTCGTTTATTTAAGTCATTCTGAGCCTTTGCTGGTCAGAAATCTTACTATCCCTATACTACATTAAGAATAACGGTAGAATATACACTGAAGGAGTCTGTTTGCGGGGGAGGTCAACCACTTTAACTCTAAACTATGACCTCAGCAAAATCTCTATTAGCCAATATAGCGTGCATACTGTCAGTGTGGTTCCAGACTCAACCTATACTGTTTCTTTAATTATAGTGTTGTTATTTATTATTACAAGATGGATTTGTACCTATCACAAGGGTAACTTCAAAATTTCTTATAAAAACCACTATTATTATTCTTATGTATTTTACACAAAATCTTATGACTATTTAGTCTTTTTTGCTTTTTATAAACATTTTGTGTTCGTCTAAATTGGTTTTGAAATTTCGACTTTTTGTTTAGTAGAAGACTTTATCAATTTAAAAAAATAAATAATACATGTTTAAAAGATGCTTTAAGTGACATGTTTTATGAAGTCCTACTTTTAGAAATACTCATTTTTTGAAAGCAAATTTATTTTAATGGATGTATTCAGTTTTTAGTTGTTTCCCGATCATTCTCCACCGGATATTAAAAAAATATAGTTATTTTTTAAATTTGTAATTTGTATGTTGTGGTTTAATAAAACAAGTAATTTCAAGCATATTTTAAATAGGAATTAAATTCTTAGCTTATACCCATAAGAGGCAGTATCCTTTGAAATGTCGAAACATTCAAATTTTAATTCCAACGTACATAAAATGGCTAGGTTTATCAAATAAATGAAAATAATTTTAAACATCTTATCAATGATGTGTAAAATCCGTAAATTGATTTTATACATTTAGGTGTTTCTAAAAGGAATTATTTTAAGTTGTTCGCCATATTTTAAAATAGCTGCCTCTTTTACAAATTTTAGAAGCAAGATTGTATTGCTTCTTTAGTTAAAGCGAAGAACACAATTTAAACTATGCGGTATAATCAAGATTCCATTGGCTGATTTCACACTTACGCGACCGCGACAGTACCAAAACTGACACGACCTAATGCTGGCGAAACATGTCGGTAAGTGTAAAAGCTACTATACAGTATAAGGGTCGGCTCTAGTAAAACAGAATGCAACCTGCCACTCCAGCGTAGCGGCGGTAGGTTACGCGGACATTGCTCATCCTAAATCCATTTAAAACCCGCAATTAATTGTTCAAATAGCGTTTTTTAAAAATACCAAACTCTTGGGGGCAAAATTCTTCATCCGAACGGCTTCATAATTTTTCGCTACAATTAATAGTTACAACGTAAAAAAATATTTAAAGTCACCATATAGCGGCAGTAGGTTACACGGACATTGCTCAGCCTAAATCCATTTAAAACCCGCAATTGTTCAAATAGCGTTTAAAAAAAAAAACCAAACTCTTGGGGACGAAATTCTTCATGCAAATGGATTGGTACTTTTTCACTATAATTAATAGTGTCAACATAAAAAAATATTAAAAATAAATTTTTTTAAATTGTTAATAAATATTTAAAAAAATGTTTTTCTTAATTTTGGAAAAGCAATTTGCATGCGTATTGGCCATAGCTTTAAAATGACATATCGTTCATAATTATCCGATCAAAAATAAAGGAAAAATTTGGATTTTAATTTAACATTGGTCTTATGGAGTATCAACCAACATGGCCGACAGGTAGAGCCGACCCTTAAGTTAGTTTTTATGACCGGCAACATCGAGCCGATATCGAATCAGTGTCGTATCGGTAAGTCTAAAATCAGCAATGGAGGGACGCAGAAAATATAACACAGTATATAAGATTGCAGGCAATTGTAGCATATGTTTGTAATAACAACAAACATATAGCATTATTGCATGCATAATACAAACAATGCGAAAGCTTCGTTATTCTAAGTAAGCCTGCGTCGTAATTTTTATTTATTACAGAATTTATATTTAATGATCTTACAAAATAAATTATGACCAGGCACTTTAAAACCATAAAGCACTTATGTAATGTCACATAAAATAAAAACTAATGAGATATTCCGAAGTAAACTATATGAGAACGTAAAATTATTTGAATTCGTCCAGAATATATATGGAATATCAATCAAGTTTAGCAATAAGTTTAAAAAGCATACAACATAATATATCTAACGATAATTTAATGTAACAAAATAGTTTTATTTGGGCCTGACTGTACCTAGGAAATAAATAAAAGCAGCAAGAAATTCAAACGTGAACAATATTGAAGTAGTGGTGAAAGTCAGACAACAAAAACAGGAAAGTTTAACTGCCTATCTATAAATACGAACCAACCATTTATAAGAACGCTCCACGGGGATGTAAAGTATACTCCCACTTTGACCTACAGCAGTCCTTAAAATGTATGCCCGGTTTGGATTTTTCTTATTCGCCATTTTTACTATTCTTAACCGTCTACTTGTATACCATAAATTCAGTATATCTTAATTTTATATCTAACACTCTTTCTACAGTTTTCTTACCTTATCGTCTATTGCTTTCCATTTTGTTAGTTTCTTTTCCTCCAACTGTCTCAGTAACTCTTTCTCTTACTTTCATTTCCCAACATCTCCATTCCTTACAAAAGCAATATTCTTCAGCAACCCTAAAAAAACCTGTAGAGAGGTATATTTTAAAAGCGAGCCTGTTGGTGTCTGGAATTTATGGCATTTTCTCGGGACTCTATGTAGCCGCCCTTGGCTTAATCAATAACATACGGATAGAATTACGTTCGTGGGGGGTTTTTCTCAATTATGTGCAAATAATTTAACCAGCTTTTCCCCTTCTTTAGTAATAAACTGCAAAGCCAAAACAACTTCTTAGTCATTCATTAATGTTTGCATCTGTTAAATCTGTAGTTTAATATGATATTATTTATTCAATAATACATTATAGAATAACATTTTATAAAGTTGAGTGCATATTTGTTATTGTTAAGTCTTAAAACTTATCTTTAAACTCTTCAGTTTCAAAAATACTTGTCTAGTTCCTAACGCAAGTTTCGTAACTAGTTTTTGTTTTATAAATAAATGGTTTCGTTTTATTTTTAGACAGTTAAAATCGCAAACAAATGAATGCTTACCTCTACAATATACCATCTTGATAAATGAGTAGGTCCAATGGTTTGTGTCTGCAGTTTCTGCTTCTCACTGGAGTTTAGCGGAGTTCATAAAGAATTTAAATAATTTATTTTTATACTGCTAGTAATTAAATAGTATACAGAAAATAAACTAAGTTACAGCAATATTGAAAAGTACTTTAAACTTACAGCACAATTTCATAGTACAACAAAGTACTTTGAATGGTACTTATGAAAACTGCTGTAATTCATTTCAGTAATAAACATAATTTATTAACATCATAAAAGTTTCGTTTCAAGCTATTGCACACTCAGAACCTCTTTGTTGCCCAAATTTGAAATAAGCCTGCACCTCAGTATGATTAACAATACAAATGAGCTTCTTACAGCTCAATTAATTTAGAAGCTCTATATAATGGTATTATATTATGTGTGTAGGACAGGAATTAAGTCACCATACAGCTAAGAGGTCCTTTCTACCTAAAACCGTCCCTTTCTATCCACCAAACCAACAACTAACTTTCGACCTCTGCTTTCAACTGAACATGCATGTCTGGTTTGAAGACCGCAACAAATTGGGAAGGACCACCTCCTCCAACTTTCCTTCCTTAACTTTTACTTGAACATTATCTCTCTTTTGACCTTTGGGATCTTTTCGTGAGCCAAATCATTGCTGCCTGTAAGATGAATTATCTCTAATCGACATTTATCAGTAACGTTCACTTTTATATGAGCAAACGAATTGTAAATCATTTTATGAATTATATCAAGCTTAAAATTGTATTAACATATATTGTATAAAATGATAATATGAGGCAAACAATGATCAATTTAGGAATCCCATCTTAAAATAGTTTAAAATTATATAGCAATGCGTTTGTGAGTAGTACTTACATTTTTGAGAAGGTTTGGAGGGTACAGAAAAACTAAACTGAACTAAACCTGCTGTCAAAGTAATACTTAAATACTTAATTCAACCTAAAATTCCAATCATAAACCTTAAAACTATTCAACTAAATCTTAAAAGTGGTTAGCATAAATTAACTTTTAAATTAAAATACAATGGACAAGAAGATGAAACAAAAACCACAAATTAAAAAATAGTTAAAATACAATCTAGGTGTTTCACGAAAACAAAATGTCATAAAATCTATGGCAAAATTTTGCACTGCTTTAAAAACCCAGTTAAATGTGGAAATATAAGTATTTTCAGTTATGTAGGTAAAAGTATATATGTTGACTTTCTCGAGGGACTTCAAACCCATCTTAAAAGTGCAGCTGGTCTGCATTCCTTTACATGAACTATGCATTTAAATTTTATCAAACGTAATAAACTTGGAATATTGTCATTGAAGTAGCATAAAATTTAATGTATACATAATAATATTGAACAAGTAATTAATTATTAATAATATAAATTTATATTAGGCTTTCAGAAACAAAAAAGTGTCAATAACATATATGTTACTGTATTTTTAATCGGATTTTTCTTTTTTACACGAGTGAGCTATTACCATAGTTGCTCTACTTGCAGAAGCAAAGTCTCCCGTTGCAATGACATCTTGTTGAGGAAAATTCACTGACTGAGAGATCATAAACAGGATGCAGATCACGGTCGTGATGAGTGTTGCTCACGAGGGATTCGTCGTTGCTTTATCCGCCCATCCCCGAGCATAGTTCCCACGTATTTACTTGGAGGTACTCGACAGTCTCCTTCACAGGAATTATTAATAAAATGCCATTAATGGTTAATCGAGTCTGAATCGATCTTAGCCGATTCCTGGATGTCTGTCCAGTGCACAATGTCCAGATAAATATACTTACTGTTATCATAGATCATGTATAATAAATAGATCTTGCATCCATACGGCAGCAGTGTGGTGAAAATTAGGTTGTCGGGAAAATAGTGCATGATCGCGCCGCGAGGTAGCGCTAGGGAGAAATCATTGGCAGCATTGGTGTTTTAAACAGCTTCCGTCGTTTCCCCAATAGATAGCGCCACTATCGTCGAATTTCCAGTGAAACGAAATATTGCATTTTGTCGGAGTTCTATTAGGTTATCCAAATACAACGCTGTTATCCATGTCAGCCATCTGGCAGGCAAAAAAACTACCATACAGTTTAGAGGAAATTTATTTACTAATCGTATATTTTTATTAAAAAAAAATAATAAAAATAAAATGTTACACATACTATTAAAATTATAGTAAAATATTTACAAGCTCCAGGATTAAAATAACTTATTTAATACATTTTACGTTGCATAAAGCCAAAGTAAGAGACCTCACAGAACGTAGGCCTACAACAATAAAATTGAACATTTTATTTATTAAACAATATTTACAATCGGGTTTAGTTTGATACAACTTTAAGTACATTTCTATAACAAAATCAGTTATTATAACAAAATTAATAATAAACGAACTTTATTTTATTCTATTTATTAATTTAATTTATCATTTGAGTAAAACTCTACAAATTCTTGAAGTAACTCCTGTAAAACATAATCCAAATATCCAATTAGAAGAATTATAAAACATTTCGTTTCTAACCCAAAGGGGAAAGTATAATATGTTTTAAAACATTAACAAACAAAAACTAAGTTAAATCTAGTTTACGGGTCTTTTATACCTTGCGTAAAACAGCAAAAACATGCACTTCGTATTAACGTGTTTAGGACGCTGTTTTCAACCTAAAAAGTTGTGAAAAATCTTAAATTGTTATTAAAGGCTTTGTGCTTTTGTATTATCTTATGCTAAAGAAATCGACGGCGACTCATTTTAATCAACGGTTTAACTGAGTAAAAATGTATTATTTTTAATGCATTTTTTGGGGATTTTTAAGCAATAATTTCCATATTTTAAGCTAACTTGAAAAAAAATATAAAGCCTTCTTTATAATAGTAGTTTCCCCTTGCAGCTAATACATAAAGTTTAAAACAAACATAGATTTAAACTAGGTTAATGGCTGTACTAAATTAAGCATTATCATTTCTTTGAGGTTGAACTAGCAATTAGATTTTATTAAATTAAGTTTTAACTTATATTTACAAAAATAAAAGGTCAACAATCTTAACCGGATACAGAGTTTAAGGTCAGCAAGTTGAAGGTTGTATTTATAAATTTAGAATACATCAAGGTTAAAACAGAAATGTATATGCAAATTAGATAAAGTTAATCGCCTAAGTTTCTTTTCATTTTATTGAATCCTGCAGACAAAATCAATTTTACATGAGATTTTCCAACTTTTTGAATCCAGACAATTAATAACATTATTTGTTCTCACTATAATAATTTAAAGTTCCTCAGACCTCAGTAAAGTTGTTTGGCATAAATGCTGTAATGCATTAGAAGATACAATTTTCGGGAAGGTATGCAACAAATACTGCTATCGCATATATTATTTCTCAAGACTATTATTTGTCGGTACACCATAACTTCCTTAATACATCATCAAATTACATGAATGAGGCATCATTTTAAAGCTTTCCTTAACCACTACACGGGAAAAATAGACAAACAGCTTAAAATTCATGTTTTAATAACAAAAATTGATTTAAAAAACTTTTATATTATACTCTGTATGTTCGTAATGAAAGGCGCCATCTACTAACCATCTGTTTAACTAGCATGACAGCTGTTAGTTAGATTGTTTACACTGTAAGATTGTATAGGGAAACTGTTATTTATAAACCAATGTAAATAAATAAACTTAATTAACTGAATTAAATCAACGTGTTAAATCAGGTAAATGTAGGCCTACTCCGAACTTGCGAAATATTCGCACGGGTCATCTAGTACTATTATAGTTTTGATTAATTCAGTAGGTCAATCGATCAATATGGTCCTACTACTTTCCACTTTTATAAGAAAAGTGTAGATTTTATTTGAAAACGTATAAGGGCTGATTAGATACTTTCATTTCATTTCATTTATTTACTGGTCGCAAAAAACAAAATAAATTTGTATGACCTTCAGTCATTTTATGAATTATTTAAACTAAAACTAAGTCAGAACAATAAATACAAATTGCAGTGAAAATCGCATATAGCCTGCAGCAGAGAACAACACAAAACATTTCAGGGCTAGTACTTTACACAGTCAAACTTACAAAAAATAAATAATTCAATACACCAATAAACAGAATAAATCAACAATCAACAATATCAGACATTATTAAAATAGATTAAGTAAATAAATAAATCAAGAAGGTTTTGATGGTCCACTTAACTTTGATGTTTCCACAAAATGAACAACATAACTATGTGAAATACTTTAATTAAGGTTTATTTACAATTTAGTACATGTATATAAACTTAACAGAGTAATGCGAATTTATAACAGCTGATTAGCTACAACAATTCAACAAAACATCTTTCGTCAAGAGTAAAGGTAATGTTTACAACTTCGCTGAAAACGAGTGTTAAAACTTTGGAGCAAGACCATTTACTTAATAATTTATAAAATTATGCAGTTTGGTAGCTAATATATATAAGATGTCTTGGTTGACCGTGTTATAAAAGATCATGTACATTCGGGAAATACAAGGAGCACATATTAATAAAGGTAGTTTAATTTGGAATATTTTTCGGCAGCTTTTAATAAAAATAGGCTATACCAGATTGAGAAGGAAGTTTATTGTTAAACTTTATTCTGTAATATTTTGCACGTTAATTTCCAGCTTGCATTCTTCTTTAATTTCTGTAAGTCCTTGCCCTGAACGTGATCATATTTAGATTGAAAAAGACGAAATTTTCAAGTATATCCTTATATTTAAGTATACATGAACACAGTGTAAGTTCCGTAAACGCATTATAACACAACTGGAATTACCTGAGTCTTGTGAAATATTCTAAAACTACAAGTATACAATACTAGCTGGCCCAACCCGGCTTTGCACGGATAGACAAATCAAAGATAAATGTATATTAACAAAAAATATATTATATCAATAAATATATTACACTATGTATTTCTTATGGGGATTTTTAGTAACTTTGACCCCCCCTAAACCTCCCCTAAAATTTCGATTTTTTTTAACACCCTTTCTTAGCGAGCACGGCCCTAGAGAAAGCTACATAATAAATTTCATTCCAATCCGTTCGGTGTTTCTTTTCAGTAACTTTGACCCCCCCATCCCCCCTAAAATTTCGAATTTTTTAAAACCCTTTCTTAGCGAGTATCTAGGGCCCTAGAGGAAGCTATATACCCAATTTCATTCCAATCCGTTTGGTAGTTTTGGAGAGATCATGATTTAGTAAATTTGACCCACCCAAACACCCCACTAAGATTTCGAA
>JAGFPH010003821.1:96008-106064 GCA_018207615.1 Philaenus spumarius
TGATTTAGTAAATTTGACCCACCCAAACACCCCACTAAGATTTCGAATTTTTTCAAACCCTTTCTTAGCCATAACCTACGACCCTAGGTGAAGCTACATGCGAAATTTCATTCCAATCCGTTCAGTAGTTTTAGAGAAATCGTGATTAGTAACTTTGTTCCCCCAAACTCCCCTAAAATTTCGAGTTTTTTTAAACCTTTCTTAGTTAACACCTATGGCTCTAGGGGAAGCTACATACCCAATTTCATTCCAATCCGTTCGATGGTTTTAGAGAAATCGTGATTTTGTAACTTTGACTCCCCATACCCCTCTAAAATTTAGAATTTTTTTAAACCCTTTCTTAGCTAGCATCTATGGTCCTAGAAGAAGCTACATACCAAATTTTATTCCAATCCGTTCAGTACTTTTGAAGAAATCGTGATTTAATAACTTTGATCCCCCCAAACCCCCCCTAAAATTCCGAATTTTTTCAAACCCTTTCTTAGTGAGCACCTATGACCCTAGAAGAAGCTACATACCAAATTTCATTCCAATCCGTTCGGTAGGTTTTGAGAAATCGTGATTTAGTAACTTTGACCCCCCAAAACTACCCCTAAAATTTCGAATTTTCGGAAACCCTTTCTTAGTGCGCGTCTAGAGCCTATAAAGAGTATTAGTGCCAAATTTCATGTTTGTAGGCCTCGTGGTTTTGGAGAAACTGTGATGAGTCAATGAGTCAATGGTATTTGGCTTTTATAAGTATAGATAGATTAGACTGACGGTGATAATTTTAGCTTAAAGCAAGCGTAATTTCTGATCCACGAATTTAAAGCAAACGGCATATTTACTAGATCCGGTTCTCAATAAATTCAGTTTAATTATCTAACATAAGATTTACTTAGTCAAGCACAAAGTTTATAAATATCCATTGGTTGCGTTCATATCTTCAAATGCTCTTGAAGGTTGTAGAAAATAATAATATTTAAATCGATGTTTTTATTTTGATCTTTTAACTTAGACCTACAGGAAAACGAGTTGAAATATTAAAAATATAAAGTATCAGCAATTTAAAACCGTTTGTACTTTGTAATTTAAACCCAATTTCGAAACAAGTCTTAATTTTAAAAAAATTTCGCCAAAGATTTTATAGTTTTGTATTTAATGTACCGGTACCCGTGAAATAATTTTGGTAATTAAAGCTCACCCATTACATATTTTCCTTTAGTTCTGAGAGCCTCTAGGCTGTTGCGGATGTTTTATTCCGAAAACTTAAATTTACCGCATGCAAATGTTGTGCGCTTCCCGGGAAAGCCGCTAAACTTGTCTGAATTAATTAAACGCCTTTTAAGCCCTCACTAGAGGCATTAAAGTCACCAAACACAGCGCGTGTGTTACCAAAAGCTTCGCAGTTGCAGTTTAATTAGAAAAGCCAATAAACTATTTTAAACTTGGAAACTAAAGTCGGCGAAAACACTCGACATGGCTGATTGTGGTGACTTTAATTACAGAAACAGATGTTCTATTTTTAAAGCGAATGAAGGAATACCAACTTTGTAATACTGTACTTTCGTCACAGAAGCAACGAACTATATAGTTTGGAATGACAAATTTAATAATACATACGTGCTAATAACAAATACGTTATAATATGTGTTCAAAAGTAAATTTTTTATTTAATTTTTTTTTACAATTCCGTAAAAAAGAAGCCTTGTGATAGCGGAAGATATCGCGACATTAAAAGTGAAGAAATGAATATAGACAATGTTGTTAAAGAAATGTCGAAAATGTTTCGTTTTCATCTAATCGATCCTTTTTTTAAAGTGAGAATTTTTCTCTCTTTTTAAAGGCTCTAGGGCCGAGGGCCAGTTGCCTAAAAACTTTGACGAGGGTAATTTGACAGCCAGAGGCTTGGCGGAGCGAGGGCCAGCCGGCTAGGGATCAGTGACCTGTTCTACTGTGCGGTGGGTGTAGGGGTGGAAAGGTTTTAATTATCGTTTATGTATTCCGATAACAGTATGATTATAATATTTATATAATTATAATATTTCGTCGTATTATCACTTTATATAATTATAATTAAAAAAAACTAGAGGACTTACCTAAACTGTTTAGTCACAGTATTTTGCCAATAACAGTATGATTATAATATTTGTATAATTATAATATTTCGTCGTATTATCACTTTATATAATTAGAATAAAAAAAAAACTAGAGGACTTACCTAAACTGTTTAGTCACAGTATTTTGCCGATAACAGTATGATTATAATATTTGTATAATTATTAACCTTAAAAACTCTTCTATAGAAATTAGTTTATAGTCGTACTCTATGCATTTAATCTTACCCCTCCCCTGAATCACTTCCGTTCTGGGGAGTCGACTGGCCCTCGGCCCTACCTGGCTGTTTTGACAGTTTATGACCCCCACGGCAAAAGATCGGCTGGCCCTCGCTCCGTTTTCCCTTTTTAAATGTGTGAACCTTTTTTTATGTCTGTGACTGTACAATTTTCTGGCTGTGTGTGTGACACTAACCATTTACTTTGCCATTTTATAGAATGGGAGAGTTACAATTTTCATAGACATAGAACTGCCTACATCTGATAGGCATACATTTGTCATAGACATAGAACTGCCTACATCTGATGGGCATACATTTGTCATACACATTGAACTGACTATGCCAGATGGGCATTACATTTGTCATAGACATAGAACTGCCTACACCTGATATGAGATTCAAAAGGCAAAACACACACACATATATATATATCAATTAAAAACATTTACATTTGTATAATTAAAATGTACTTTTCAAGTAACGAACAACTTATTTTACTATTCAATTTTCGGAAATGTTAGCTTCAAATTATATGAATGATTAGCGCCCATTTACGTTTGTTCACATCAACCTGTTTGCCTCTAAAATGTATAGGCACTGTTCTTTAACTGTCTTATATTTTTAAATCGTCTCATCATCCATTGCTTTATAAGTAGTTATTTGGTTACGTTGTATTTTTAGTAATTCCTAACTATTTAAAAAAATATATTTTTGTTTTTAATATAGTAGTTTTAGCAAATTTGAATACGCAATATTATAAATTCTTGACATTAACTAAGTTTCTGTATCTCTTTTAATATCGATATGTTTTGTGGAGGCCTATATCTACTGTCAGGTTCATTATCTCTTGATTTCTCTGCGTTTCACTGTCTCACTAAATTTCCAACCAGGTGCGTCTTGTTTTTACCCTGACATATTTTTAATAGAGATAAGTATTTATTTTCACGTTTGTTTTATCGATGTCAATTTAGTTGTTTCCACATTATGGTAAGTCTAGATATTGTTTTAGAAAATAATTATTTTTCTAAAGTTTTAAATCCAACATGTATAACTTTGATTATTATTTAGTTTAGTTCGTGTATACATTGTTATGCATCGTTTCTTCATGCTCTTTTAAGCAGTATTGATTACACATATAGAACTTTTTTATGTAATTGGAAATTTTTAAATTAAAGCGAAGGGAAATCGCTATTATGTTTGCTTATCACAAGAGTATGTCACATAAATATATAAAAACTTGGCAAAACAGAGTTCGTCCTGTTTACAACAAATCTGTATGTGCAGTACTGTCAGCAGATGACTTGAATGCATGCGAGGGAGCAGCGGGGTTCTTTCCCACCACAGAGCTAACTAGTGGTAGGGGCTGCCGTCATCTGACAACCACGCTACTATTGGCGAGGCTTGGGGACAAGACTGCTCTAGCCAATAGCGGTCGCGTTCCATACGCAAGCATTCAAGTAATCTGCTGACAGTAGTCTTTGGAACATATCAGGAATGATAATCTAGTAATTGTTCAGAAAATCCCGAATTGGCTTCAACTATGGACATAGTTGGTCTGGAAACTGTCAAACAAGTAATTCATATTTTTTGTCGTGTTTAAATTCACTCAAATCGTATCAATCTAATATTATAAAGTGTCATAAGCATTTAAGCTTTTTTAGTATAGGTCAATTATGTAATGGTTCAAAACGTATTAAACTTGATTTTGTACATTTACTACATTAAATTATTAAGTTATTAAATTGTAGTAGAAAATTTATACACGTGATATATATTTTAAAAGAAATATAAAAGTTATGAAGGAAAATGTACACCTACTGACTCACCTTCAACACACAGAAAATAGTCATTCTCAATTGTAGCCGTGAAAGTATTTACAAAAATATACTTTTAGTAAGAAAATAACTCTTTTTTAGATATCTCTAAAAAAATGTCTATCTTTAATTATTAATGTTTACAATTTAATTTGGGAAAGTGTACGAGAAAAGATTTTTTGCGTTTTATGTATACTGAATAAATAAAGTATACGGGATATTTATTTTGAGTAAACATCTGCTTATAATTATATTTAGTAAATTCAATTTAATTTAAAATTAGTTTCTTTTACAGTATTAAAATGCTAATCACAAGTCAGAAACAATCTTACTATATAATAATTCAGGATACCCTTAAACGTTTGACTTTATTAACGTCAGACTTTTTCGAGGTATGTGATGGTTCATAACCCTTATATTACAGTTGAATTCAGACTTTTTTGTAAATAGCCGAAGTAGATAATTTCCTGCTGACCTCCAATACTGCTAAAACAGCACAGAAATTCTATTCTAGTTATTGTGGCAGGAAGTCTGAAATTTTCTTCAAACAAATTCTTGTCTGAGAAATGTCAGAAAGTTTACTGCGGTTTCGTTGTAGGTAACACGGCATATCCAATCTCAGATATTCTCTGGTAACATTTTGATAGCTGTTTACATATATACGTAGTAGAGAGCAGTTTACACGATGACTCAAAACGTTATTTGATTTGTAAAATATGTGCATTTATACCATATATTAAACAACATTCTGCATAAACACAGTGAACTGTGAATACAAGAACACCTTAATTATAAAATAAAGAAGATGACTATTGTGTGGGTCATTTACAGGACATGGGACGAAATAAATGTTGTTGGTGATTTTTTTTTGTGATCTATACTGACTTATTTTAAAAACATGTTGTGAGTTTTCTAATAAAATTATAAGATCATCTATTGAAATAAATATATTTGCTGTAAAAAAAAACTTCGTAGTTATTGTTTAATTAAAAAAAAAAATATATTAATCAGACCTTATTTATTGGTGCAACAAAAATATATTCATTTAGTTTTGAAATTTAATTTTAAGTAAATAATATTAAACCACACTAATTATGTGAATTACTTATTAAAACCAAAAAAAATTGTAAATATTTTACTGAACTCTACAATAATGCCATTTATTTATTGACGATTTAAAAATTATTTCCGTTTAATATTAAAAAAGTTTAAACATATTTATGAGGTTTGCTCATAAAAAATTTAAAAACAAACATTAATGACATCTAGAGAAAATGGAAAAAGAGAAAGCCGAATAAAACTAAGGTTATTATTGAACAAGCGAAGAATGTAATCAAAATTAAAACCACAATAATTTCAAGATTATTGAGAAATAAGGTTAGAAAAATAAAACTGATTGAGAAAATGTTTAAACGGGAAATGGACTCTAAGAGGAAAATGAGATGGTGATCATAAAAATTAAATGGGGAAAAATAAATAGTGAATGAAAAGGAATAAATGGAAAAACTTATAAATAATTCGACCACGCAGCTGAACCGCTGACGTGAGTTGAGCGAATTTCCAAAATTAAATTTATAAAATGTTTTAGGCTTTTAAACAACTATTTGGGAAATGGATCTACTCACGAAGGTGCTGCCAGCATGTACCAAATATATTGCCATCGGTCACCACGGTAAAAGCCGTGGATTTAATTCTGGCTATAAGGTCCTGTAAAAAAAAACAAAATGTGAAAAATTATTTCGTATGTCTATTTTTTTAAAGAAAAGTTGAAAAGAATGTAATTCTTGTACGAAAAATCTCAAAAAAAAAAAAATTCCGGTAAAACATTTGGTCTACTTCCTTTCAATTTTTTGGGGCTAACGAACTCGTAAAAACGACTTAGAAAACCAACCTGTGTACTAAATTTAGACCAAATCGGACATAAAATGCGTCCGTTAGAGTGCGCACAATTATACACATGATACTTCCGTTCAAAAACGTGATCTACTTCCTTTCAATTTTTTGGCAAACGAACTCGTCCATGCAACTTAGAAAAACAACATGCGTACCGAATTTGGACCAAATCGGACATAAAATGGGTCCATTAGAGTGCGCACACATATATACATAAAGTTACTTCCGGTCAAAAATGTTGTCTACTTCCGGTAAATTTTTTTGCTAACCTACCAGTTCAAGCTACTTAGAAACAAAATGTGTGTACCAAATTTGGTCCAATTCGGACTTAAAATGCGTCCGTTAGAGTGCGCACACATATATACTCATATGTATGTATATATGATTTTTAATGACACCCCAAAACGTGTTCTGGGGACCATGATCGGTGCTCATTTGCTACTCCCGACCATAAGGGCCACTGAAATAGCCATTTTTCCTATGGAAATTCGCTAATAATGAAAAATAACACCACTACTAGGGTGTAGAGTAGAAAAAAGTATAAATCAAAGGCAGAATGGGAATGTAAATTTGATTAGATACAAAGAGTCGAAGTAAATCGCCGTTGAAGCGCATGCTATGAAGAGAGAAGCAGTGGATTGCGAATATAAAAAATAAGAGAGAGAAAGTGAGAATGACATTTTAAGACACACTTGTGTATGAACACGTTAACACTTCTGTGGGGAATAAAATATAAAAAGTAAAGATAGAAAGCAAAGTTTGAGAGATGCCAAGTACGAGAGAGGGGGTTATTAAGTATAGGATTGGATTTCAAACAGACAAAGGAAATGAATGAGAGAGGCAATGTAGAGAACTTCACAATCGCGCAAAAAAAGGATACGACTCGCACAAATTGTGACGACTTCGGTCAAGAAGCGTAACTCAATGTAAGGTAAATATACGTTTCTGAGGATCATCCTTCCAAACTATTAGTTTATATTCCTAAGTACGTTCAACATAGACTTCTGCTTCAGGTGTGGATTAGTAATACGAGCTTCTTGATCATTTTGATCCTTAGTGCAGTAGTTCCAAAACAATTGTTAAAGCACATATATGACATGTAGAATTACATGAAATGTAGTTCATAGTAAGTGTGTACGTCTAAACACAAATCTCACTGCTATGTTTATTAGGGTTACCAGCGGATTTTATTGTGTCATTATACATAATATTACAATAATATCTAATCTATATCAAAGCCCAATAAAGAATACCGTTGAGGGACGGGCTTGTGTACACCGAGACCGTAGTGCGACGTTGTCACGTTCTTCCCACGATTCTAACTGACTGCGGCTGACTCAACGCATTTATAATTCTTTAAACTGTGCGATCAAGCCTCGAGCGGTAAATACCAGGAGTGTTCGAGGCTAGTAGATATGGCAACGCTGCGCGCCCATCTTATTGGCCGCCTCGCAACGGTATTCTTTAGTGGGCTTTGATATAAATAGTGTTTTATACAGGGTGTAAATATGTTTGGAAAGTCTGGGTTTCTGGGCTTCTAAGAAAGAATTATACAGGGTGGGACAAAGTTAGTGTTAAAAACTTCGGGAAATGGTTCTATGGGTCAAAATAAATAGAAAATTAAGAGTAATATTTTTTTCGGAAAACGCTTCATTTTCCAAATGTCCGCCATTTTGTTTCTTTTACTAAATAATTAATATCTAGAGAACGGTTTAACCAATTGAGTTCAAACTTGGCATGAAGTTTAACTTAACAATAACCTATCTTTAGAAAAATAAGCGATTATATCCAATCATGTGCTTTAAAATGGTGGCTGTTAAAATGGAGGTTGAAAATGTCATACCTAAACTACTCAAAAACCGTACATTTTAACAAAAAAATGTCAAGGTACCTTTTTCGTAGCCCTTTTAATTCCCTATCGGATTATTTAATTTTCAAATTAATCGGATGAAGAATAATAGTTAAGTTAAAGATAATGACAGCAAAAGTACATACAATATTGTAGTATTTACTGTGTTGGTATAGGATGCCGGGTTGAATAAACCAATTATTACACATAACTTAGCTTTATCCTTCATTCGATTGTTTTAATAGTTACACCAACCGATAGGGAATCAAGAGGGCTACAAAAACAGTATCTTGACATTTTTTTGTTAAATTGTACGGGTTTTGAGAAATTTAGGTTTGAAATATTGAAACAGCCGCCATTTTGAAATGCATGATTGGATATAATCGCTTATTTTTTATTTAGATAATAGTTTGATTTAATTTGGCAGTTAGGTTAAACTTCATGCCAAGTTTGAACTCAATCGGTTTAACCGTTCTCTAGATATTAATTATTTAGTAAAAGTAAAAAAATGGCGGATATTTGGAAAATTGAAGCGTTTTTCGAAAAAAAATATTATTCTTCATTTTCTATTTATTTTGAGCTATAGAACCATTTCTCGTAGTTTTTAACATTAACTTTGTTCCACCCTGTATATATGCGTTTCATTTAAAAGCGTTTTGCTGACTTTCTGGAAATATAAGTAATATCATTTTAATATAGGAACAGGATTCGGGAAAGATAAACAAATACATTTTTCTTAAATATTTCAAATGTAATAGTGTCAATAATATTTTTGCTGATTTGAGTAAACCACTAAAACCTACATTGAAATAATTAAATACTTCTTTTAGAGTATAAGAGCAAAACAGTATGTTTCTATGCATTTATAAACGACAGTTTATCAGTGAGCATGATCTCACTACATTTGTGCAACTAATGAAAGCCCTAGAAGAATTTTAAATTTACCAAATAAATATGCACTAAAATAAACCACCCCTCAATAAACAATTACCTATACATCAAATAGTTGTGTCATACCGTTATATCTACTTAAAGATCTAAAAAATAATCTTGATGAAGTCGATAACCCGTCGGTAGATCTTCACTTTCAGTCGACAATTTATGGCCCAATACCAACCGTTTGAGAAGAAAAACACATTTTGTATATTTAATCCAGTTGTGCAATGCAACGATTCGTGTTGTGAATTGTGTTAGAAGTGTTTTAACTTTATGCTCATATGTAGGTAAAATAAGCAACAACGCCTGAAGATGGGAATTTGTTTCCGAAACTCGTAACAACGAACTACAGGAATAACTTGCAAGGCATACAAAGTGATCCTTAACTTTGTTTTAAAACAAAATTGACGATAAAGGATCTAGTAATCCTAATTTATTTTCTCAAATATAATAATTTTGTTAAGCAAATTCTGTAATATACATGACCAAACTATAGTGTTAAGACATTTGACAAACAACCCTAATTAAATTTGTACTTTGTTCGATTATCCTTTCCGGTGAATCAACTAAAATACGTAACCTGTATTGCAAGATTTTCTTTGCTGCAATTGGTCTACGCCTTTGTGAATCCTTAGAGAGAGGTGAATTTAAAATGCGGGTATGTCGGGGTCTGGAATTGATGGCGAGTTCTCGACCCTCCATAAAGCCACCCTCAGCTTAATAAATAACTTGCAGTTATAATTATGTTAGAACCGTGTTTTTAAATTATGTGTAAAGCTTTAAATTATTTCAACCCTTCTTTGGCAATAAACTTAAATACATCCCTAGTCGACATTAAAATTAGATTGTTATAAATTAATGAATGATTACAATTGGATCTCGTTGATTTTTGTTTTTAACGTTCTGCTGTTTTGCACTTAGGTCTAATGAAAACGGGACCTACAGTTTTACGTGGAATCCGAACCACAGCCAATGATGTCTGTTAAGAAACCATTTGGAAAATTATTCGGGGTCAATGGGAATTGAACCCGGAACTTTTTCAATTGATGGTTGCCATGACGTTTGATAAAGCTTTGACGCCTTAACAACCACGGCCATCATGTCTTGGATCTCGTTGATGTATCCATACTTATACTTTTAAACAAAATTTAATAACTAATTAAATAACATTATGTTGAATATTAAATTATGAATAAATGATTATAAATACCTTTTATGTCTTTACAATCTATGTTTTTGTGAGTGAT
>JAGFPH010003821.1:106164-124121 GCA_018207615.1 Philaenus spumarius
TGCAACCAGTTTTTTGGCGGTTTTGTAACTAGGTGCAGTAGTGAAGTTTATTAACGGCCTAATCGGTATATTAGCTTTATGTATTTTGGGGAGCCCATTGAATGTGGGCGCTTGGGCATTTATGGGCTTCAAAAAATCACGTGTGGATTTATCAAATAAGTTTGTGGATTTATGAATTGTCTGAATTTCAATTGCAATTGAAATTGAAATTGCAATTTCATGAAGTTTTTAACATTAAATTTGTTCCACCCTGTATATATGAGTCTCATTTAAAAGCGTTTTGCTGACTTTCTGGAAATATAAATAATATCATTTTAATATAGAAACAGGATTCAGGAGAGATAAACAAATGAATTTATCTTAAATATTTTAAATGTAATAGTGTCAATAATATTTTTGCTGATTTGAGTAATGCACTAAAACGTACATTGAAATGATTAAATATTTGTTTTAGAGTAAAAGCGCTAAAAAGTCTGTATCTAATAAACGACAGTTTATCAGTGAGCATGATCTCACTGCATCTGTGCAACTAATGAAAGCCCTAGAAGAATTTTAAATTTACCAAATAAATATGCACTAAAATAAACCACCCCTCAATAAACAATTACCTATACATCAAATAGTTTGTGTGATACCGTTATTTCTACTTAAAGATCTAAAAAAATAATCTTGATGAAGTCGATAACCTATCGGTAGATCTTCACTTTCAGTCGACAATTTGTGGCCCAATACCAACTGTTTGAGAAGAAAAACACATTTTGTATATTTTTTGTATATTTAATCCAGTTGTACAATGCAACTATTCGTGTTGTGAATTTTGTTAGAAGTGTTTTAACTTTATGCTAATATGTAGGTAAAATAAGCAACAACGCCTGAAGATGGGAATTTGTTTCCGAAACTCGTAACAACGAACTACAGGAATAACTTGCAAGGCATACAAAGTGATCCTTAACTTTGTTTTAAAACAAAATTGACGATAAAGGATCTAGTAATCCTAATTTATTTTCTCAAATATAATAATTTTGTTAAGCATATTCTGTAATATACATGACCAAACTATAGTGTTAAGACATTTGACAAACAACCCTAATCACATTTGTACTTTGTTCGATTATCCTTCCCGGTGAATCAACTAAAATACGTAACCTGTATTGCAAGATTTTCTTTGCTGCAATTGGTCTACGCCTTTGTGAATCCTTAGAGAGAGGTAAATTTAAAATGCGGGTATGTCGGGGTCTGGAATTGATGGCGAGTTCTCAACCCTCCATAAAGCCACCCTCAGCTTAATAAATAACTTGCAGTTATAATTATGTTTGAACCGTGTTTTTAAATTATGTGTAAAGCTTTAAATTATATCAACCCTTCTTTGTCAATAAACTTAAATACATCCCTAGTCGACATTAAAATTAGATTGTTATAAATTAATAAATGATTACAATTGGATCTCGTTGATTTTTTTTAACGTTCTGCTGTTTTGCACTTAAGGCTAATGAAGACGGGACCTACAGTTTTACGTGGAATCCGAACCACAGCCAATGATGTCTGTTAAGAAACCATTTAGAAAATTATTCGGGGTCAATGGGAATTGAACCCGGAACTTTTTCCATTGATGGTTGCCATGACGTTTGATAAAGCTTTGACGCCTTAACAACCACGGCCATCGTGGCTTGGATCTCGTTGATGTATCCATACTTATACTTTTAAACAAAATTTAATAACTAATTAAATAACATTATGTTGAATATTAAATTATGAATAAATGGTTATAAATACCTTTTATGTCTTTACAATCTATGTTTTTGTGAGTGATGTTTCGTAGTTTCACAGGCGACACCCAACATAAAACACTAAACATTCACACGACATAAATGGTTAAACCAGCTGATTCCCCTACGTGAACTCAAGGACATAGAAGGTATTTATAACTATTAATTCATAAATAAAGCATTCCGATAGGCTATAATGAATTTTATTAAATTATAGTATAGAGGAATAAAACAACATCTTAAGAAAGGCTCTAGTGTTACAATGGAAATAGATTTTAAATATGTCGATTCTTTTAAAGTTTTATTTTCTGGGTTCATTATAAGATTATTTAGGAACGGCATGAGCCCAATCTTATAGTTTAGGTTGGGATGAACAATATCCATACAATTTTGTAATAACAAAAATAATAATGTCTTAATGAATACAGTGTTTATTATTATTTTTTTTACTAGATGAGCCAGTTTACTTTCTGTTCATTATAAATTTAAACTTACATTGGTATCTGATATTGGTTGGGAGTACAAAAATCTAGTTACCGTAGCAGTAAGTCTGAAATTGGCTTCAACTATTGGACAGAGTTTGTCTGTAAACTGTCAGAAAGTTCGCTGCGGTTTTGTTGCAGGTAACACAGCATAAACACGGCAAGTAAAATAATTTCAACACAGATACCTCCAGTCATGCATTTCAATTTGTTTACGTTTAGTGAAAACAGTTATATAACAGTCCAAAATAAATGATACAAAGTGAATTGCAAAGCCATGTGCAACTTACTTGTTTAATGAAATTTAAATATCGATGGTTTCATTAGTGTATAACTATTATAAATTTACAAAATAAAATTCCAAATCTAAGATCGTTAATTAGTCAATAATTAATGATTGATTCGATAATTCCAAAGTCTGAGAAAAAAATAGGCATATTGTTTAAACATTGTAATATTTTAGTTAAAATACAGATATTAATTTAGACATGAACATCTTCTAATACTATTCTGTCTGTTCATGAATCCTACAAATTGACTGAATTAAAAACACGCAAAGTTACAACTAAATGATTAGTAAAATAGTCTTTATTTCGAATACATGAGGATTAATTGGATCAGTTCTATCAGTTTGTATCAGTCTTATCAGTTTTATCAGTTATATCAGTGTGTATCAGTTCTATGAATTTGTATCAGTTCTATCAGTTTTAATCAGTTTTATCAGTTTTATCAGTTTGTATCAGTTTGTATATATCAATTCTATCAGTTTGTATCAGTTATATCAGTTTTTATAAGTTCTATCAGTGTGTATCAGTTCTATGAATTTATATAAGTTCTATCAGTTTTAATCAGTTTTATCAGTTTGTATCAGCTTGTATGTATCAATTCTATCAGTTTGTATCAGTTATATCAGTTTTTATAAGTTCTATCAGTGTGTATCAGTTCTATGAATTTGTATCAGTTCTATCAGTTTTAATCAGTTTTATCAGTTTGTATCAGTTTGTATGTATCAGTTATATCAGTTTGTATCAGTTATATCAGTTTTTATAAGTTCTATCAGTTATATCAGTTCGTATCAGTTCTATCGGTTTGTGTCAGTTCTATCAGTGTGTATCAGTTCTCCCACTTTGTATCAGTTATATCAGTTTGTATTGGTTCAATCAGTTCTATCAGTATCGGTTCTACTAGTGTGAGTCAGTTCTATCAGTTTTATCATTTCTATCAGTTTGTATTAGTTTAAAAAAAATCTACTATGACAGACAGACAAATTAGCGATCCCACTTCTGTATTTTCTTTTACGGACTAAAAAAGTAATTTTATTTTTTTAAATAATATAAAAGTTCATATTGTAAAATAGGTTTTAGTCACTTGAAAGAGTAAAAATCTTTTAAATTTTGTAACACCTATTATGTTCTCAAAACGAATAATATTTCTGAAGCTCTTACTAGCAAGCACAGTTTAAACTGATTACAACTTAACATATCAATATAAGTGATATTTCATAACATTATTGTCATTCCTGCGTTTTATGAAGATTAGTTTACATACTAACTATACTTTATTCATTTTAAAAATGGCTTAACTGTTTGTGTTTCTTCGCTTTCTTTTGTGCTACTGTAAAGGTATCTGCATAAATGGGTTTCTGAAATTTAACTGTAAGTAAATGAAAATACTAACATGTCTAAGTTTAACATTATTGTTGTGAGAAACAGGTTAGGTTTGTTGGCAGTGAAGCTGTGAAGCACCAAAGAAGAACATGAACTTAATAAGCAATATATAAATGGAGAGATAAACATATGATTTGAAATTAATGAAACACAAATTGCTGTAAATGATTATTTTATTTTGGTTCCTTCGATGAAATAAATGATGAGGAAAATCATAGAGGCCGAGATACTATAGAGACTGATACAGTTGGAACGAACTCAAACCTAGATTGCGTAGGTTCGAACCTAGTTAAGGGCTATTGATTTTACTACACTATACACTACCCCCTCCCTACTGTCTGCATTAGATATAATTTAAGAAGTCAAATCTCCTAAAGTTGGATACGCTGTACTAGGTTGCCTTCTTTGAAGTGTCTAAAGAACAGCTAGGTTTGTTCAATTTTAACATTCAAAATTCAAAATTCATTGATAAGTATTCGTAATAAAAATAAATAAAAAGTCAATAATTTACATATTTATGCCGCTTTCAGTACCAAATTAATATTTTATTTTTCAATTTTACCATAATATTTTGTAGATGATTGGCCGTGCGAGTTTAGACCGTACATCCTTGTAAAAATCATATACTTAAATTTATATTATCTTTATATATAAAAGCCAAATATCACTCACTGACTCATTCACTCATCACGAAATCTCACAAAAATTACTAAACGGATTGGAACGAAATTTGGTATGTAGATTCCTCTAGGGACATAGGTGCTTACTAAGAAAGGGTTTAAAAAAATTCGAAATCTTACGGGGGTTTGGAGGGGAGGTCAAAATGACTAAATCACGATCTCTCCAAAACTACCAAACGGATTGGACTGAAAATTGGTATGTAGCTTCCTCTAGGCCCATATTGTTTAAACAAATTCGAAATTTTAGGGGGTTTGGGGGTCAAAGTTACTAAAATCCCCATAAAAATACATAGTATAATATATTTATTGATATATTTTTTTGGTTAATATACATGTAACTTTGATATCTCTGTCGATCCATGCAAATCCGGATCGGCGCATCTATCTATATATTTTGCTTCCCCGATCTATATATTTATCATCATATCTAATGAACGATTTGTCTAAACATGGTGAAATCTCAAACAATGTATACTATTTATGAGATAGATATTCCAATTAAACAAAATATTGTAAGGTTATAAGTCTTACAAATTTTTTTTTAAGGGTTTAAAATATTGGTAAATTTGAATTTTTATTTTGTTGTTCTACAGACTGATCACGATTTCTCAAAATGTATATAGCCTTGAAACAAGAAACCTGGCACAAATAACTGTACCTTGCCCCTCCCTCACTTTCACTTTTCTACTCACTGACCACAAGGTACAGGTGCATCAGTTGGGCTTATCACTTTGATGTTCTCATTCCTCTAAACCCTTCTATTCCTGATACTCCTGTTTCCTCTTATATTACGGGGGATAATAATATTGCGGAAATTGGACAGCTTTCAGACGATGATCTCCAAAACTCTCAGTCTCCGTCGACATAACCGTGTTTGTCATCTGATACTGTTGAGTCAGATCATTGTTCCATTGTTCAAACAACCCAGAAACGTGGGAAAAAACGGCAAAATCGTTTTTCTAATACTAATCGTGCTAAAGAACATAGGGAGTCTGTCAAAAATAGAATGCAAAAAACCCCGCCGTAAATTGCGAGGCTGTCAAAAGGTACAATAAAAAAATCCTGCCGTGCATCGTGAGGCTTCCAAAAAGTACATTCAACAAAATCCCCAGGTCAAAATGGCTGCCGTTCAAAAATACAGTTCTAAAAGATGTCACATGAAGGTGCTTCCATGGTCTGAAAAATCAATATCAGGGTTTCACTACAACTGCAACACCGATTATCACAAAGACAATACAGTTGAACTAGGTCTTATGACGACATGTAAATGGTGAAGTGGTATAAATTACATGGTTTAGAACCTACGATTCATATACTTAATACACACAAAATTGCCATCATTTGTCGCATTTATTTCACCAAAATAATTATGCAATAGCGAAGCATTGCCGGGTCATCTAGTAGTATAATATTCTCCACCAACATCTTAAAACAACTAAAGTACATAAGACAAACAACCCGCCTAAAAAATATTATATTGTAACCTACTCTGAAAAATGTAATGACTCAACAAAATACAGGGTTAAACCAATTACGAACTACTAATAGCAATATTTTATTTTTAATTAATCTTAGATTTAAACTAGTTTTAAGGGTTAAGCTAAATTGAATAAAATTATATTCAGTTAAAACAATCATTTAAAGTTCGACTTCAGTTCAGAATAATGCTTCTAATGATGACTTCTGATTTATATAATGCTCAAATGTAAAAATATTACGCGGTCGGTTAGATGAAAACTAACAATTTTTATTTAAAAACTAATAGGGAAATATAATATTTGAAAAATGTATTATAAAACCTTTACTACAAGGATCCAAGTTGTTAGCTAGGTGGTGGCTATTTTAGCTTTCTAAAACAAACTACAGCAGTTCGGATCAACGCATTCCTAATAAATGACGTATTTACTAGATCCGGCCACCATTACAATCGCATTACTTTAGCAACACATAATGGGAACTTAGTCATGCACTCTCTCGAGTGTTTATCTTACCAACAATTTTTTTTATTTATTTTTTTTTATGCTCAACATTTTTAATATTAAAAGTTTTATACTTTTTCTCAATGTGTATTTCACTCCAGACTGACAAGTGTGAACAAGTTGAAATAAATACAATAATTATAAAATGTTAGTGTATGTTATAGCTTTTCATGTTGGTTTCAATTTGATCTGTTTAGTAAATTAAAATCAATGACTAACACAATTTCCCCTAAAATAGATTATTAGCGAATTTCCATAGGAAAAATGAGCTATTGCAGTGGCCCTTATGGTAAGACCCAAGGTCGGGAGCAGCACATGAGCACCGATCATAATCCCCAGAACACGTCATTAAAAATCATATATATATATATGTGTGTGTGTTCGCACTCTAGCGGCCGCATTTTAAGTCCGATTTGGTTCAAATTTGGTACACATGTTGGTTGTCTACGTCGCTCGGAAGAGTTCGTTAGCCAAATAAATCCAACAATCGGAAGCACGTTTTCCTACGAGAATGAATTTTCTGAGTTTTTTCTTCAAATATAAATGCAGGATGTTATTCTGCACATTTTGTTTTTTTACGCGACCTTATAGCTCACTTGGTTCCCCCAAAATCGATCAAAACGTAAAATACCATATAAGCATTTCCGGACCTATGAATATATGAACTTTTTCATTTTGTTTTTGCTAGTAGAATCAGCTCAGAAAGTACTCGGAACATAATGCAAATAAAATGATTATTTTAGCTCATAATATCTTTAAAATATTTTGTTTCTAGAGTAATTCTGGGTACCTGGTTCAAAGCCATGTGGTGGATTCTACCGTCGGGTTGGCGTGCGAAGCACGTGATGCATTGTTTATTGAAGATACTCCCAATACGGTGATTGGCGTGCGAAGCACGCAATGCTTTGTGTATTGAATATACTCCCAGTATGCGGAATGACGTGCGAACCATTTTGCAGCTATTCAGCGCCGTCGTGAATAGACCTATTTCCCAAATTGTTGGTTGAAATCCTAAAACATAAACCTATAAACTTAATTTTGGAAATTTTCCCAACTCACGTCAGCGGTTCAGCTGCGTGGTCTAATTATTTTATAATTTAAAATGTATAGAAATACTTTTTTAATTTTAAATACACAGCTTATATATTCTTGTAAAGTTCTAAAAGAGAATAACTTTTTTGGTACGTATGTTTTATTCAGAAAACACAATTTCACCGCATGCAAATGTTCTGCACTTTACGGAGAAGCCGGTAACCTTGTTTAAATTAATTAAACGCGTCATAAGTCCCGCAAGAGGCATTAAAGTCGCCAAACACGTCGCGTGTTTTGCCAAAAGCTTCGCAGTTGCATTTTAATTAGAAAAGTCGAGAAAACTATTTTAAACTAAAATAAGACGGCGAAACACAACTTGAAATTGTTCGCAGATTGTGGCGACTTTAATTACAGAATCACACATTTCGTTTTGAAAGTACCAGAATAAAATTACCTAATCTGGAATAACGATTGAAAATATTTTTGGTAAAAAGCGCTTTAATTCTTGTCGTTTTGTGTTTACAGTTCTATTTAAAAAAGCACTAATGTTTAGACTCCGTCTGTAATACAATTCATTATGTTTTAAACAATCTTGTAGAAGCTAAAATGTCAAACAATAATGTTATTAAAAAGAGGACAACGAAGTCAAATTTAATTTAAACATTTTTTGGGCATCCTCCTTAATTCACTCGAACAGTTAGAAATATATAAGGCCACAAAATCACAACAAGACCTTCTTTTAAATGATATAATACACCATAGTTCAAATGCCATATTCAACACAATCATATCAATGCAAACACCGGTGGATCATGTTGACTTATTGAACACAAACATTATGAGTGGAGACCACCTTCTTTAGCAGTGTGCACTTAACTTCCACAGTGAACCATGCATGGTGACCACCGTTTCAATGTAAATGTTAAAAACTTGAATAGTGTTTTCGTTTAAATGTTTTTATAGTGTGTTTAACGTGTATTTATTTATTATGACTGTGTTTGCAGATCTGGCGATGACAACATAGATATGTCGAAACCGGTCATTTGAAAAAAAAAACAAACAAACAAGGATTGTGACGGACCATATAAGGTAATTAACAAATTTTTATTAAATTTAATGTTTGCTGATTTCTAAAGAATACTCTGTTATTTTGCCTATACAAAATTTAAATGGTTTATTTATATGACGATTAACAAAGCTGACGGAACAAATAAATCGAAATGTGAGCCAATGGTAGTTTTCGTGAGAAATATCTGAATGTGTCAAGATATTTGCATGGTCGTAGAACTTGCTCGTAAAATTGAAGAAAGTTCGGTTTACACATTAGATTTTTACACAGCAGAGTGTTGTAGTGGTTAAAAGGATTGTTTGTTTTCAAAACCCTGTTTTACGTGTTTACAAAGCAACGTTATCAGACTGTGAGTCAGAGCATTTCGGTAAAGAAGCCACGATGGCCGTGGTTGTTAAGGCGTGAAAGCTTTATCAATAGTCATGGCAACTATCAATGGAAAAGTTCCGGGTTCAATTCCCATTGACCCCGAATAATTTTCTAAATGGTTTCTTAACAGACATCATTGGCTGTGGTTCGGATTCCACGTAAAACTATATTTCCCGTCTTCATTAGCCAGTGCAAAACAGCAGGGCGTTAAAAAAAAGCATTGCGGTAAAACGTACTTACAGAAAATCCTTGCATGTTAGCGACCAAACGAACCAGTTTAAACTTTTTCGGACCTAAAGAATTTAAGACTTTTTTTCAAATCCCATTGCCAAACGAATCATTTTTGGGGGAGGGTATTTTTGAAGGATATTAAATGTATACACAAGTTAGTGTTACATCAGTTTAAAGGTATTTTTTTTAAGTGAATATTTTCGAGAAAGGAAACAAGTTTTGACTTACTTGATGAAGTTTTAAAACAGTGAGCCTAAACTTTTGATATTTTGATTTCGTATTTTATATACCATTACTAAATGGTGTAATTCTCAAAACTAAAAAAAAATTACAAATATTTTCATGATAAATCCTTTAAAACAATGAAAATAATAATAATACTAAATATAAAACTCTGGACTTTTTTTAAATTTTCGACAGTGATTATTTACTATAATATTTCTTTTGTTTTAAAAGAACGCAATAATTAATGTAAAATTACATATTTTCTCTTTATGCAGCAACAAAAATGGAAAACTCGTTTTATTTTAGCTTTAAGAGCCCTCAACTCTACTCGACCTACATTGCTATTTGAAATGTTTTAAATAGATGTTTTACATTTTTCTGAAATTCTACATATTACATGTTGTTCAAAAAGTATACCTTTAGCAATGTTTAGTAAAATTGTGTACGTTTCTACAGGCACCTTCTAAAGCGGAGCCAAATTAAAACTTTGTTTGTAAATATTATCTTTTGAAAGTCCTTTAACATGATGTAACATTTTTTTACGACTGACTTAGTTCGAACATTAAAAAATATTGACTTGGCCAGTTTTAAAAATTACAAACATTTAAGTGCATGGGAATAGTGATCAGTTTGTTTATAAGTTTATTTATGCAACGTTGAAATTATAGTTTTAAGCTCTATTTGTATAAGGTGTCTTGATGCAATTTTAACCTTAATAATATTCTAGTATTTAATTTGTTTAGTCTTTTTCATTCCTTATTTGTCTAAATGTTTGTTTCTTTGGAATACATGCCAGTTTTATTTATTAGTCTATTATTGTACTTGTAGCCATATCCGATTGCTATTAATGTAATATTATTATTTAGTACTTGCCTTAGCAATACTTTTATATGAGTTTTATCTCTCGTTTACAGCTGTTTCACCTTTTAATCTTCAGGCATCCTCAGAACGATTACAAAAACATTTTTCACAGTTACACTTAATAACAGAGATTAATTTGGTGTTTAAGCCATAAATACGTACTATGTTTTATTTATTTATTGTTTAAACACCAAATTAATCTCTGTTATTAAGTGTATCTTTGAAAAATGTTTTTGTAATCGTTCTGATGATGCCTGAAGATGAAAAGGTGAAACAGCTGTAAACGAGAGATAAAACTTATATAAAAGGATTGCTAAGGCAAGTACTAAATCATAATATTATATTTATTTAGTAGTTTTAACATCTATTATGTTTTGGTGTTTGTGTTTTAAGTTTCATAAATATTCCCGAAATTTTGGTTAGGTTTAAAGTGCCTCATTAACCTCTTAAAATTTTGCAAGAACTGAAATAGAGTATAATCCTTTTTAGACTGTTAAATAGAATACCTGCATTATGACAGTAGCCCTCTTCACGTTATGTGAAATTTGAGCCTCACTCAAAATTTTAAAACGTCGACCCGCATCTTGTGACATGTCAAATCAAAGTTCGCACAAAGCCTAAACTAATGGGACTCACGAAACGTTTTTCATGACGGCGGAAAAAATACATTAGCTGCAGAAATTGTATTTGAGATTTCTTCCTTCTGAAATCATTATTTGCCTATTTTTCCTTTTTACTTCAAGAACGAATTCTGCTTGACGAGTTTACTTTTCTAAATAATAATGATTAATTCAATCACATTAATAAAAATCTCAAATATAATTTTGTATTTCATTTTTGTTTGTATCCAAGTCACTGATTTAATAAAAGGATAATATGTCGTCTATGTGACTTTTTTTAGTAATATAGGTAAGTGGTTTACTTACTTTACATATATTTTGGCTGACGCGTTCCGGAACTAGTTCCATCTTCAGAATATCGCTCTATTGAGGTCGTTATACATTGAAATAAAAAACACACAAGGGATAAGGAGAACGAGTTAAAAAGACCTTCAGATCCACCGAATATGGGGTTATCCTACCTAACATCCTAACCAACACGCTGAGGAAGATAGATGTAACCATGTCGTTTCGCACTTCCAACAGCATTGAACATTACTAAACCCAAAAAACAACAACGTTCGAACAGAAGTCAGGAAATTCGTACAAGGGGTGTATGGCATTTTTGTATTATAATTGGACCACTCATTTTAGAAATACAACATCAAACTTTATTTCCGTCTTGAAAAAAAAAAAAAAAATATATTTTATTTCGGATAAGTCTGAGAAAAATACTACTTTCAGTTTAAAATATTCAGATCAGGATAAAAAAATCAAAACAAAATGAGATGACACTATCAATAAACCACGTTTATATTAATCAACATTTATTTTAATAAGACATCTGTTCGTAATTTTGTTAATTTACAGTAATTTATTAACAAATTATATTAGCATGAAGTAATACGATTTTACCAAATAAGGTATAAATCAATTGAACGAAACATTACTAATGATAATATGTTGAGTATTTGCACATATTTGATAACGTACCTTTGTAAGTAGGTTGTTGATTAAGCTACGGCTTCATAGAGCGGTCATAAATTCTGGACCTGACCTCTGCAGACCCTCTTTTTAAATTTAACTCTCTCTAAGGGTTCACAAAGGCGTTGGCCAATTACTACAAACACGGCTAAACAATACATTTTAAATATATGTGAAGGTACCTTTCATGTAATATATTGCCAGAGTAGACTTGAACAAAGTAAAGCGTTAAATTGCATTTCTTTGGCAAAGAGCTCTCACTGCAAAAAGGCAAGACGTATTAATATTATATATAAAATGTTATAAAAGTTGATTTCAGGAGCGAGGTAGGAATATTACGTACACTTTTTCATAAAAGAACCGAGACATATACAGGGTGTTCATAAAGTACCGCTCATTACTTGTGTTACTGAAAATAAGTCAACAAAACTTTGTTTACAGCTTGTGTTGCGTAACAGGAAGTTTGTTTTACTTATCTGACCATCTATGATTTTGGGGGATTAGGGGAGTAAGGGGTTAACAGTTACAAACATAAAGGTAGGCCATGTAATACAAAAATGGGAAGCTTAATAAAAGAGAAACAGAATGGCGCAAACTAGAGCTTAATATCTTACTTCAATATGATGATTCATTGAATAAACGTAGGCCTACAGCTTGTGAAAGATTTCATAAAGCTTGACTGTAAAAAAAATAAATGTCAACCTTGTTCTTCATTTGAGCGATTCATTTGTAAAAATGCAAAACTGAGTGCTATCACAACAAATAACAGGAACAAAATGAGTATGCTATCCTATCAGTATGCCTATATAAAAAGTGGTGCTTATCAGTTACGCATACAGTAGAGAAAGACGGAAGCAAAGGGTTGTCTTCCCGGTTCCATTTACATTTTCCTCAAAGTTTTTCAAGCGCCCATGATAAATTAGAGATACCGTACTACATTTATTTAGTTTATACTTTTGAAATGTGTTACCTTTAACCTGAACAACTTACTTATTCCTAATATTACCAATTAATAAATAACCTTCTTTGATGTTATGATAAAAATATCATTTTCCAGAACTTTGATCGTCCATTACTTTAAAACGAAGTCATATTGTAAGCTGTACTTTGCGCCATTATATTTCTCTGTTTATAAGCTTTTCAATGGTGTGTTACAACACCTTTACATTTGAAATTGTTAATCCCACTTACCCCCATAGAAACCCAAAATCATACAGGGTCATATATTATATCAAAAACTTTTTCCTGTTTTGACACAAGATATATACAAAGTTTTGTTTACTTATTTTACGTAATAAAAATAATAAAGGGGGTTAAAGGGACCTTATGAACACTCTGTGTATTGAAAAAATAAGAAGAATAAAAGTAAATTAAAATCAATAATGATTTCCAGGATAGTAATAATTATAGTTAGGAAAAGTTATTATTAACAATATATATATACTAGCTGACCCGTATGGCGTTGCCCGTGGTGGTTGGTATTTTCAGTCTTTTTAAAGTAATTAATTGTATTCTTTTTAAGTGTTCAGTCAGTGAGTGGTATTTGGCTTTTATATATATAGATCTTAAATAATAAAAGCTCTATTTTCATAATAATAAAAGATCTGAAATTATGATTGTAGTAACTTCAATCCCTCCAAACCCCTCCTAAAATTTCGAAATTTGTATACCCTTTCTTAGTGAGCACCTATGGCCCTAGAGGAAGCTACATACCAAATTTCATTTCAATCCGTTCAGTAGTTTTGAAGAAATCGTGATTTAATAACTTAGATCCCCCAAACCCCCCTAAAATTCCGAATTTTTTTAAACCCTTTCTTAGTTAACACTTATGGCCCTAGAGGAAGCTACATACCAAATTTAATTCCAATCCGTTCGGTAGTTTTGAAGAAATCGTGATTTTATAACTTTGATCCCCCCCAAACCCCCCTAAAATTTCTATTTTTTCAAACCTTTTCTTAGTGAGCACCTATGGCCCTAGAGGAAGCTACATACCAAATTTCATTTCAATCCGTTTGGTAGTTCTTCAAAAATCGTGATGAGTGAGTGAGTGAGTAAGAGGTATTTCGCTTTTATGGATTGTTCATTAGGAGGGGAAAGAATGGCCGAATTAAGAAGAGAGACCAAAATAGGAAAAAAAAAAATAAGACCGAATTTCAACTTTAATTAAAGAGGAAAAATTATCAAGAAGAAAATATAGAAAGAAATATTTACAGAGTAAAATGTAAATATTTATACGGTAAAATTAAGACTAATTGAAAAGGGAACAGAGTAAAATCTAAATTTTATTGAAAAATTTGTAATTGGGGTACTAAATCTACATAAGATACTATAGGCTATAACAAAGAATGAAATAATTAGAAGAAACATCATTGGAATTAGTGAACATTAAGAGAGAACTAGGATAAAAAAGAAGTAAAATTAAAGAGAGGGATTATTTACAAATGAAATAGGGAGAGAGAAAAAATGGGAAAATATATTTACAGCAAGAGTAATTAATGTAATTTACAGCTGCAGATAGTTGGTAATGTAATACACAAAACGAAGAGAAGGAGAAAGAGTGACACTGTTTAAGACATATATGAGACAGAACACGTTTTTTAAGAAAAAGAAAATAAAGGCGCAGGTATACATAGACTACTTAAAAAACGTAGGGAACTGTTATTAAATGAACATGTGGGGAGAAAAAAAATTAACGACACTGGCGTGTAAAGGGAAGGGTACAACTCGCATGTATTTTGAAGACTGCGGTCAAGAAGGGTAAGTACAGTGGAGAAGTCAAAGCGGGGTAAAATATACGCCACTAAGGAGTGCCCTTCTAAAATGTTTCTTCATATTCACAGAGAGCCGTAAAGGGTTCCTGTTTTTGTTAGCAAAAATTGACCACTGGTTCAGATGTCGTTGAAGTTACGAAGTACTTATCCGATACTGACTTATCTTCCTTGTAAAGTCAAGCAAAACAATCTAGAGATTTATTGCAGCATTCGTGACAACAGTCATATATATAATTTTGGAGTTTTAAAGGATACAATTTTTACAGGACGTTCCTAATAAACGAGCTTACAATTAATGTAAATTTGAAATATTAGGTCTACTTTAATATCATTTAAATAAATAAAGGTGTTTTCTTATTATTTTGTGAAAATAGTTTTCATAGTTATAATTTCATATTAGTTAATTAAACCATGATTTTAGTTACATTTTTTCACAATTTTTTCTCCTGCCCAAATAAGTTTTATTAGATCATTGAGTTTGTAAAATAGCATCTATTTTCTACTTGCCGCATATATGGGACATGGAGAATGTTCAGATGTAGTTATGTATTTTGTGAGCAGAAGTATTGATCTGGTGAAGAATGAAACCATTTTCCACATTCTAGCCAGTTTTTGCCTGACTCATTCATCAAGCTCAATCATTGCTTATAATAATGCTGGATATATTTTGTGTCTTCTGGAACCCGTTCTTCCAAAATTACACCCTTGATACCAAAACACGCAATCTTTGAAAGCTGACCAAGAATGTTTAACTCTTTTTGAGGACTGTGTTTTCAGTACAACCGTACTGTAAGATCCAGATTAACTCAACGTGATGGTTTTTTTTTCAAAACAAGTTTGGATCTGAGTCAAGTTGCTCACAATAATGTCAACAAAACAGAATGTTTAATTTAAATTCACTCGTTATTTCACTTTTAACCTTAAAATTTTCCTGCCACTAAAGAAAACACAATAGAACTGAATGGTGGTGTTGATCAATCGAAAGCCATAGAGTACAGCTGCTTGTTATGTAGATTCAGCCACATTCAAGGTCACCACGCATTCACTTATAACCGGATCCGACAGGTTTGATTATTAGGTGGAAACACAGTATCGTTATTTAACTCTTGAGGGGCCACACACGACAAAACAAAACTGCACAGTTCTGAGAAATTAGTGTGACGACATGTCTGAGCGATAAATTGAGGAAACTGCGCAGTTCTGGCAGATTTTTGGTCTGCGCGAGAGACTCTACTTTGCACCGATAAACTGCTCAGTTAGCATAGTTTATCGAACACACCACACAGTTCACACAACTGTGCAGTTCTATTTGCACAGATAAACCACGCAGTTGAACTAATCGTGTGTGGGCACCTTAAAAAGGAATACACAAATCTGTGCAAAATGTTCGATAAACTGAGCTAAATGCGCAGTGTATCGGTGCAAAGTAGAGTCTCTCGCGCAGACCAAAAATCTGCCAGTACTGCCCAGTTTCCTCAATTTATCGCTCAGACATGACGTCACGCTTGATAAACTGTGCAGTTAAACTGATCGTGTGTGGGCCCTTTTATATTTAACTCTAAAATCTAATAAAAATTTGTTTTTGAAGTGAAAACTTCTTATGGCGCGTTAGGCACTTTTTCAGATGGGTAAAAATCTCTGATCTCGCGTGATCGTCAGATATTATTCGTCATCGCCTCTGTGTTTACAAAAGAGAGATACCACTAAATAACTCACTTCCAACACAGTCAACGGTAGCGTAGTGGTCAGTATCCCCGCCTGTCACGTGGGAGACCGGGGTTCGATTCCCCGCCGGGAGGCTTATTTGTTTTACAAAAAACTCATTGCAACTCCAGAAATAGGTAAGATAGTTCAAGTTTGATATAAGCGATGTGTATGTTACGGTTTACAAGTGTAACAAGCACCACGATTTTATTT
The DNA here is from genome assembly GCA_018207615.1 of Philaenus spumarius. NCBI lineage: Eukaryota > Metazoa > Arthropoda > Insecta > Hemiptera > Aphrophoridae > Philaenus > Philaenus spumarius. Next base: position 122,797 of record JAGFPH010003821.1, read on the forward strand.
TAATAATTTTCAAAATGGCGGCAGTTACAAATGTTTAAAGTGGAATATCTTGAAAACCGTTAACATAACAAAAAGTGTACAAGAGACAACACATTTTGTTTTTAACATCAGACAAAATGGCTTTTGTTTCTGTAGGTCAAAGCATAACTGCGTTATCTAGAAAAAACAGAAATCATAATTTCTTGGTAATTGTCTACAACATCAGACATTATCCTAAAACAACATTTTTTGAATTAACTAACCTATTGTTGTAACTTATGTTAAATTTGAGTACTTGGTGATACCTCTAAAATGGACATAGATAAATTAGCTATCTTGGTTGATATGATAATGAATGTAAATGCATTAAAGTAACGCGTGTTGTTTCAGTATATGCCTAACCAAAATTATAGTTTTTAATTTATTATTTGACTATAGACAATCATTTTTATGTTATTTTTTAGATTTTAGATTTTAGATAAACAAATATAACCAACGATTTATATTCATGACAGTTTTCATTTCTGATGGCAGTCCTACGATTGCTTTATAATTGTACTTGATCATTGACCATAGTTCCAAAATTATTATAGTTAGATAGTATCAATTTAGCGACATATTCACAGAAACATGAGGTTGCGTTGAAGGATGCCATATTTTTTCTTGACAGTGTGTTTTTTTCATAATTTTTTAAACCACATTATAACTCTGTTAGCTAAAAGTTTTGTAGTAAAATAAAATCCACTATTAAATTTGACAATAAACACGAAAAACATAGATTTGATTGAGCTACTGTAATAATCTTACTTTCTAATTACGGTACTAGAAAACTTTTTCTCTAACCATAATGTTTTGCATATACTTTTAAAGTGTTTTAATGAATTTGAGGTAACTCAACTGGTAAATATATTTTATCACTAGATACACTTTGAAACATTATTTAAAATCTAAAACTATACACTAAGTTTCAAAAGTTGAAGTTAACAAACAATAACCCAAGTTCTCGCCTGTCAGTAAGTATAACGTCTTTGTTCCAAAATGTTTAAACTTAAAGAAACCGTAACAGACTTTAGAACATTAGTGGACCTTTTCAATAACAATTCTGTGCACATTATTTTTATTTGTATAGGGACAAACTTTTAAGATTTCTTGTTTTCATACCACAAAATTTACCTCTTTTCCTAACATCCACATTTTGTTCCTACTTGGTTTGAATCATACTGATTTAGCGATTCCACCAGCAATACTCTAAATTAATTGTATTTTGTCGAAAATACTTTAAAAAGAGAAAATAATACATTTTACGTAAAGTTCTGACAGGTATGAAGGAGACTGGAAAATAGAGC
>JAGFPH010003822.1:0-14997 GCA_018207615.1 Philaenus spumarius
GGGGGGGGGGGGGTAGAACACAAACACATTTTTTAAACTTTTTTCTTCTCATCGAGACGAACAAATTTTAAAAAATCCGTCAAAATTGGTTAACCTGCACCGAGTTCCCACACAAATGTCTACTTGTACTATTATTAAATTTTGATTTTTTTTATAATTTTCTTTTTAATAATACTTTGCGAATTTTCTCCAAACAAACCATTACTCGGGCGAAATAATTACAGAAGACCTTTTTATTGAAAAACACTTCCCCCTACAGGGTGGTATATTTATTTTTATTTATCTTAATCCCAGCCCGAAATATTAAGAATTTTTGAAGAAAAAAAATTGTCTCGATTTTTTTGACTTGGGAAATCGATAGACTGGTAAACTTTTGTATGTTAATCTACATACTTTATTGTACTTATAAAAAGAATCAGCCGTATTGTAAATTACTGCATCGTTTGGTCTAAAATTACCCCTACCGACTAGCCTAATATTTGTTGCAGTGTAGGCCTATAAAGTCAATAATAGCAGTTTAATTTAACTGATGGAAAAATTTAATTCTGAACGTATTGTAGGGTATAGTCTATAAGAAACATAATCACAAAAACAAAGAACATTAATATCTAGTCAAATAAAGTGACTAATGTTTCTAATACGGTATGCATAATCAAGATTGTTAAGATAGATTTTCTTAAATAGGTGTTAATACATTCAAATGGAGGTAAATAGCAATAACAGATGTTAAAATAACTACTGAAATGGTAACATAATCTGTATAGTACGGGTGTGAAGTCGCACCGATTAAACTAGTATAAAATCATCCACGAATTGTTTGCTACGATGGAACAAAACGTTACTTTTTTGAAATTTTATCTTCCAAGAAAGTTAGATACTGATACATATACCTTGAGACAGAATAATATTTTATATAATTAAATTTAAAATTCATTAATGGTAGACTGTATTTTATTTTCAGTTTTATTTTATGTTATAAAAAACGCACCATGATTCGCACCTAAATTGAAAGTGTAAATTGTAGGGTTTATGTGGTACTAACAATTTGCGTGCGTAATACAATCATAATGATTGTAATTTGCAAATAAAGAATTGAATTTTGAATTTGATAAGATTGTTCTATATTAAATTGCGTTTTAATGCTGACGTTTTAAAAAATTAGCGTTAATAATATTCGGTCGTCGTATTCTTTTGGGGACATTTTGTCACTATATTTTAAATGATATTTCGACAATGGTAGTTCATACAATTTTCATAAATTGTATTCGGGCATTGATTTTTCGCGGACATACGCTGTTGTATATTAAATTGCGTTTTAATGCTGACGTTTTATAAAATTAGCGCTAATAATATTCGGACGTCGTATTCTTTTGCGGATATTTTATCATTGTATTTTAAATAATATTTCAACAATAGTAGTTCATACAATTTTCACAAATTGTATTCGGGCATCAATTTTTCGCGGACATACGCTGTTGTCATATACTAAATGGCTTTATTTTTATCCAATTATAAAAATAATCGTATGCAGCCTAGATATTTTTGGCTTACACATATTTATTCCACAATTCCCATACTTGATTAAAATTTTGTAGCTTGTTTTTAGAAATTTTATATTTTTTATTGAAATTTCATCACCAATGCACTTTATATTGTTATTTGTTTAACTTTTATTATTGTAAAAATAATAATATAAAGTGTATTGGTGATTTAATTTCAACAGTTATATGAATTAGGAGGCAATCACCATTTTGGTGATGGGTTAATAGATTTTTGATAAATTTCAGTTCTCTAATAGTAACCCCTAGTCTATTTAACGACCCTCAAGTAATGAAGGTCAGTACAAACTTGTTTAGGAAAACAAAAAAGTTAGAATTATCAATCTGAAATAAAATGCACAGTGCAAGAGTTTTCAAGAAGTCATAGGTATGTCTTATAAAATTGTTCACTTATCTTAAAAATAATATGTTTTAATAGAAACATGTGAATCCAAACCTTATGATCTTTGTCTTTTCTAACTTTCATGAAACAAGTTTTGGTTGAGGAATTTGTTATTTTGTTGAAAAATGAGAGTACTTATTTTACTTACTCTCAATTGACCACTTTAATATTAAATATAGTACCTGGTGACCGAGCTAAAGCTCGATTATAAGCAGGGCTATGATTTCAATAATAAATATTGGATTATTGAGTTTTGAGGTTAGGCCTATAACATTAAACAACTAAATAAAGGGTATATACAACATTAGGCTTACCTGTAATAAAAATACAGTTTAAAGGATTAACCACAATCTCAACGCTATGCCTCAGAAATAAGTCAGGCCTAAATTAAAGTATTATTTCAATATCGATTTATTCCTAGGGCCTAGTTCGCTCACATCAATAACTACTATTATTGCAAATTTCCGTGAACATCGTTTAGGTTAGACCTATAACATTAAACAACTAAATGAAGGGTATGTTTATTATGTATTCGTTGCCATGGTAACTATAAATAGATACAATATTAGGCTTACCTCTAATAAAATATACAGTTTAAAAGAAAGCAGATGATTATTGTAATGGCATTGAAAACATTTGCATCAGCTGTGCTTTGTATTGTTTAAAATGGACAGAAAACGAATTTTCCCAGACTGGTGACCATTTCCAATCGATTTCTCGTGGCCAAAAGCCTAATATAAAATCAAAAAATCAAAAATCCTTAGACGGAGATTCCAGATCCATTTAGCAGACAAACAATTATCTCTCGCTTTAGAAGATAAGATTAATATTTAATATTAGTTGAGCACCGAATGGCGTGTAATATGCTTATAAGGATAACCAGGAAAATCATTGAGAAACCTGGAAAAAACCTGGAAATAACCAGGAATTTCAAAAATAAATTTTGGTAGACACCCTGATTACTGTACAATTTTAACATTATATTACTTTTTTGATTTAAGTTTTATTTTCATAAAACTGTATATAGGTCTTCTGATTATATGTAAATTTTCATTCAGTTTACATTTTGAATATACCTATTTTTTTCGTATTGACGGGAGGGAATGCTCTTTAGATTATTTTGTGCTTTCTACTAGGCCTACTTTGAAAATAATATGCTCATAGTTTACTGTTGAAGGTAATACTATCTTCTACCAATCATTTATCCCACAGTCGATAGTCAATAGATTCATTCTAAAAATACAATTGTATAATGTGGTAATTTGTTATCGTCTTTATATTATGAAATGACCAAATTATTATGTTTAAGTAGAGTAGGCTACAGTATTTTTTATAGTCTATGAATTACAGTAATTGTAAACCATTTTATCATTCCTACCAAGAGATTAAACACGTTCAACTGCATCATATTTTCTTTTATAATCCTGTGTACTAAAATTAATATCATTTCCCGCAACTATTATAAGGATTTAAGAGTTTTAATTAAAGTATAATTGAGCGGAGCGAACGGAGTGAGCGAAGCTCTTATACTACACTCTGGCTTTTTATTTACATATACTCCTCCTGAACGGCTGAAGTGATCCGAACGAAATTTGGTACGGTCATAGTAACCAACTATGGGAAGGTATAAATCTGAAATGGTCCAAATCGGACGTCAGGCTTTTTCCCTACGGCCGTTTAAAGTTACAATGTTATTTCAATAGAAGACATATTTTATTTGGTTTATTTACTATAGTGTATTGATTATACAGCTGTTAAAAGGATCATACCTAACTTCAGACTGTTTCTATCAGCTGTTTGTAAATACAATAGTTTTATTGTAATCTGATTTGTAACAACCCCCGATGGAACTTTCTAAAAACATATGTTGTGTTTTATAATATATAACTAGTGGACCCGCAATGCTTCGCTATTGATTGATTTAATTTTAAGGGAAGTTATCTCATTTCATAACGTTGACATAAGTAATCAAATTGCAAAATGGTTTTTATGCCACTTGAATATACTACACAAATTTAGATTTATAGTTTGTAACCCTTTATAGATAATACAGTAAACCTTTTGTTTGCTTTTACCTAATCTACAAAAAAAAAAAAAAAAAAACTGGTAGTTGTGAAGAATTATAAAAAACCTGATTCTAATAATTAGCCCAATTAGTGTTTTAGTTCATTGTAGGCCTAACCTAAAATTATGTTTAGTTTTTTATCCAAATCAGCTGTTATATATATAACTTGGGGAGACCCCTGCGTGCTCCGCACGCCAACCCCCCGATGGAATCTTCTATAAACACAATCGTGTTATGATTTCTTTATAATATAGGTGTAGCATTAATAATAACCTCAAAGCAAAGATGGTAAATAATGTTAAATGTTCAAATCAAATTATTTCGTACATTTTATAACAGCAGTTATAAAAAAGATTAAAAGAACCATTGAGGCTCGGGTCTAGACTTTAATAAAAACCTAACCTAAAAGCTAGAAATACAAAGTTTGAAATTAGCTGGAAATGGAAATATTAAATCAAACAGCTGGTAACTGTTATTTTATTCAATTGGTTGCTATGGTAACAAATGTTAATACATGTGTTGATTTATCCAGTCTAGGCCTAACCTAAGAATTTATTCTGACTAAATCTACAAATATTAAAATAAAAAAATGTTTTATCGAAATAAATTATAGCCTATGTTACTCAGGGATAGTGTAGCTTTTTATTAGTAAAACTATTTTTTCATTCGGTTCAGTAGTTTCAGAGATTATCCCCTACATACAAACAAACAAACAAACAAACTTTACCTCTTTATAATATTAGTATAGATATAGATATAGATTAGTATAGATAGGTATGTAACAACCAATGTTTGAATTGAATTAAAATATAGTAAGCATTTTTAGTTAATTTTTGTTTGTGTTTGTTAATATTGGTCGCTCACTATCAATTATCGTATATTATAAATAAATAGGCCTACTATTAAATTATAATGTTTGTTTTATTTTTAATAAGAACCATAAAAATCATTATTTACTTCCACGAAAACAGCTGGATTAGTTTGTTTCTTATTATAAACAGCTGTTTTGCATAGAAACGTTTTTATAACCTCCTGAACACTATAAACATCATTATTTACATCCACGAAAGCAGCTGGATTAGTTTGTTTCTTATTATAAACAGCTGTTTTGAATAGAAATCGTTTTTAAATTCGTTCCATGTTAATTGTTGTTTTGTTTACCTTAAGTAATTAACTGTAACAAATGTATGTGTTTATTCTTCCGTAAATGCCACGTTTACGCAGAGGAGGCGCCAATATTGGACGACGTACCGTTAATGCATCCCGCCAAAATCGACAGGAGACTATTGCACATACAACTGATGAAGAATATGTTCAGAGGTTTAGGCATAATTTGGAAGCACTCGCGTACCGACAATGCACAGTCTGCAGACGCTTGAACATAGTCAGCACTGACAACTATATTTGTACCTTATGCTTGAAAAATCCTGTAAAATTCTCTTCGGCCAACAACATGCAACCGTCGATCATTCCTACAGAACTCCAGCATCTCTCAATGATTGAGCAAATGCTAATCGCTCGCATCCATCCTGTCATGCGCGTATATCAGTTCAAAGCATGTAGATCCTTTGGTCAATATCACTATAAAGGACATGTAATAAACGTTGAACAAGGTATAACTGATATTGCAACTTCGCTGCCAATCGCGCCTTCATCGCTTGGGATTGTTATCGTACGCCGCGCTGGTGTCACAGGTTATTCTGATTTCCGCGTAAGGAAACAAAAGGTCCCTTCGAGCACTTCGCTGGCTCCAAACGCATAATCAATATTACGATTAAGATGTATTGAACAAGGAGGTTTATCCGATGAATCGTTTGACGAAGATTATATTGAAGAATCAACAGTTCCGCTAGCATCGAGACAAAGTCAAGAATCTGCTATAGTAAACCAAATCAAATGGCCAAGAGCTTCGCCTATGCCAATCAACGAGTTTACACACACCGGCTATATTCCACAAGCATTCCCACATTTGTTTCCAAATGGTGCTACAGATTTCCTAGACCTAACACGGAGCATTAAGGTATCATTTCGAGAGTGGTGTTAGTTTCTTATGAGATATGAAGACATGCGATTTTCTCAAGATCCCCGATTCCGATTTTTCTGTCTGAATACAAGACACGATGCCTGTCGACAGAGTGCTATCTTCGCTAAGAAAAATGACTTCTCTGGTAATATCCATCAATTAGTGGCTGAAGTTAACCGAAACCCGTCGATAATAAAACGTTTACTTACATGGGGTTCCAAAATCCGTGGCACGTCATCGTTTTGGTACCAACGGCGTTTAGAGCTACAGTCAATGGTCAATCAGCTAGGCGTGCCAACGTTATTCCTTACGTTAAGCGCTGCAGACCTCTGGTGGAATTGTTTGGTGAGACATTTCGGTATATCTGCCGAAGAATTCAATTTACTTACTGAGAAAAAAGCAAGCCAACTGATGCAAGAAAAACTTAGCGAAAACCCACTTATTGCGGACGAGTACTTCTCGAAGCGTGTTTGCATTTTCATGGACATATTGAAGGAAAAGTTGAACATTACTGATTTTTGGTGGCGTTTTGAATACCAACACCGTGGAAGCCCTCACGTTCATGCTGTACTTTGGCTTGAAAATGCGCCAGATGTCCGTACGTTCGACTCTGCGTCAATCGATGATTTAGCAAGTTATAAAGCTTATTATGATGGTATCGTGTCAGCGTACAACCCTGGAAAAGACGTACCACGAGCTGAAAAGCATCCTTCAAGTGTTTGGGCGACTGACGTAGTACTTGGAGATCCAACAGATGTCGCACAACTATTAAACAGAGTACAGCGTCACACTCAACACAGTGTTTACTGCCTAAAAGATGTCTCACATCCACAAGAATGTCGGTTCAAATTTCCAAAACCACAATTATTGGACTCTACATTGACAAAAGATGAGCAAGGAGTCTGGCAGTATAAAGCCAAGAGAAACGACGAACTATTGAATGATCACAACCTCTTAGTGTCCCAACTGTGGCGTGCAAACACTGACTGCAAAATTATCGCATCCGAACATGCTATTGTGAATTACATATCAAAATATGCGACAAAAGGAGAACCCCAATCTCAAGATTTTCGAACGATGTTCACAGAAATTATGACCAGCTGTACACCCAATGATCACGCGAAAAAAGCATTCACCAAAATGTTAACAAAAGTAATAGGCCAACGTGATATTTCAGCATGCGAAGTTATGCATTTACTCACTGGTGATCCACTGTATCATTCCAGTAGGCAATTTGTAAAACTCTACATTTCAACGGATGACTACGTTGCCGTGGCGAATACAGATACGGACGAGTTTATTCCAAGTTCTATAATGGACCACTATGCTATGAGGTTAGTAACGCAAGAACAAATGACATTATGCGAGTTTGCCACGATGCATAAGATTGCTCGCGGTAGGCTTATCACCCATAGAAAATCACGGGTCCTACAGCTCCGTCCAATAGTAAAACCCGGAGTGAATGGAGAAAATGACGAGATCTACTACAAGCAAAAATTACTGATGCACATCGCATGGCGAAACTATGAAGCTTTAAAGACACACGCATCATGGAAAGAATCTTTCACTTCACGGAACATTCCACTTTGGGAATTACCAGATAACGAAGATGTCGAATATGAGCACATGGTACTACCAGAAGAAGATTACCATGACTGGCAGGAGTTGGCAAGAACACTTCCCAACCAAGCACCTGAAGACGTGATACTAGGTTATCGTGATATAGATCGTGAATACGATGGGTTTGGCACATTCGACAAATATCCTAGACTGGAAGAGAATTTAGATTTCATACAAAACCAGAAAGAAACTTGCATTAGGATTACAAACACTTCTACTAATCAGTTACTCCCAAACGAGGATCAACAACAAATACTGGACCACCTAGCACGGCAACTAGCGAATGACTCGAGCGAAAATCTTACACTCGTGCAAGGAGCAGCTGGAACCGGGAAGTCATTTATAATACATCAAATGGTAAATACGATTGAATCTGTACATGGTAGGTCGAGCGTTCTTTTGATGGCGCCGACAGGCGTAGCTGCTAATAACATCAACGGACAAACAATACACACAGCACTACGCATAATTCAAACACGTGGTGGTATCGTTTCCGATCTATCAGGCAAGGCCGAGAGCCAATTGCAGGAAGATTTTCGTAAAATTAAAGTCATTATTTGCGATGAGATGTCAATGGTTGGAACTCGAATGCTCTCCACTATCGATAAACGTCTGCGCCAGGCATACGCTAATCATCAAGAGTTACCTTTTGGTGGTTGTATTGTCTACCTTTTTGGTGATTTCAACCAGTTACCACCAGTTCTGGATCGCTCATTACTAGCTCCAGCCGATGCAAGAAATGTTATTTCGGTTGAAGGAAGATTTCTTTTCGAACAATTTAAGACAGTATTTGAGTTGAAGCAGGTATTGCGTCAAATTGGAGATGATCAGCGCCGTTTCAGAGACACTTTAGAGCGTTTGGCAACTAACTCTATCTGATTATGAATTACTGAAAACACGATTTGCATCAAACAACGTTGCTACAATTAAAAGTTTCTCAAGCTCAATACGTATCAAAGCAAATAAAGACGACGTACAACAGTATAATCAACAGATGTTACGGTCCTTGAACAAGCCTGTAGCTCTAATAAAAGCTAAACATAACAACGCAACAGCATGTAATACATCAGACAATGAAGCACAAGGACTACAGGCAATTCTGCAGCTCTCCCAAGGTTGTCGCGTAATACTACGTCAAAATATTTGGACGTCCCAAGGCTTATGTAACGGTACTCTGGGAACTGTGGTTGATATCGTATATGGACTTAATAGATCTAGGCCTATAAGTTATCTGGATGACTTTCCAATATGCATTTTGGTACATTTTGATGGATACCAAGGACCAACGTTCAATGGCTCACTTCCAATCTTACCACATACTGTTGGATACCGTAAAAATAATGTATCATGTACAAGAAAGCAGTTTCCTCTCCAAGTTGCCTATGCCATAACTGTCCATAAGGCTCAGGGAATTACCGTTGATAAAGCGGTAGTTGACATTGGTTCATCAGAGTTTGCGCTGGGTCTTACTTATGTAGCAGTTTCACGGGTTCGGTCAATTGAAGGACTAATAATTGAACCAGGCTTTGCTCAAGATCGCCTTCTTAAGTCAATCAACAACAATGCGGGTTGGACAACAAAAAACGTCGAGAACTGGCACGTCTTCGTTCCCTTATTCAATCATAAATGAATGTTTTATTTGTAATCGCATCCATTTTAATAGTAATTTTATAAAGTAGTAGAAGTTTAAAAAATAAAGAAGATTATACTGTTTTAACAATTATTTAGTACAGTAACAAATTATGAGTAAAAAATAATCTATCAAACGAATATTATTTAAGGGCAAAATCGATTCGTGGTTATATTTCTCCAAAGTATTGATTACAAAAATACTTGCTCCGCTCAATATTGCAAGCAGGCAACTGCATTGTATACCTAGTTAAAACATTTATTGATTTACTTTGATAATCCATTTAACTTATTTTGTACTATTGTTCAAGTTTTTTACATTTATTGCTACATGACAATCAAATACAGAACATGTTTGTGACAAGTTTCCTTTACAATTACTTATTGTAGCAGCGAGGACAGCCAGGGAGTCGGGCGCAAGGTTGTTAGAGTACATTAACAACCTTGAGTCAGGCGAGTGTCGCGCGGTGCTGGAGGGGACGAGGGGCTAGCAGCAGGAGGCGAGGGGGGGTAGGGGAGGGGCCAGCGACGATGCTGCCCTCTCATGGCGACTCTGGGAACTACTAATGTAGATACCAGTGTCGAGTGCTAGACACCCAATTCGCGTACGCTTAGATGTTTCCTCTGTATTTTTCTTCTCTGTGATGTAGGTTATTTTTTAGTTTGAGTCTAAGTTATTCATGGATAGAAAAGCATGTTTAAGAAAAAAAATTATTTATTTAATTTTTTTACTTTTTAGTTATAGTCATAAATTGAATTTTTACGAAAATGTTTGGTCCTCAGGGCCAACCCATCCCCCCCTCCTATCTGAGGGTTAATTTTTTGGTTAATATACGTATGCGTGAACGTAGTTGTAACGCGATGTGCTATAAGGAGCAGCCCGAGGTGATCCGAAAAGAGCCGAGGCACCGGTCCACCGGTTGAACGGTAGTGAGTTGAAGAAAAGCATGTAAAAAATATAAAATACCTAAAGAAAATAACTTTAAATATTTGCTATAAATTTTAATTAAATAAAATCTATTTATCCAGATTTTAATCTTCCTTTGTTATGTGATGATTGAAAGTTTCAGTAATTGTGGTTTTCCTTGTTGTAGAAAGCGATGGAGGAAGAGAAGGCAAAACTGCAGAAAAACATAGAAGATATAGAAGAGAAGTGTAACAAGTTGAAAAGTGAAATGTCAGAACTGAAAGTACAGTTGTATGCAAAGTTTCGTAATCATATTAATCTGGAAGCAGAAGAAGAATAAGAAGAACGTTTTTTAATGCTGCAGATTAATGAAATCCTTACTAATTTAAGTTTGTTTATATATTTTTTTTTTTATATATTGCACACTGAATCATCTAACCTAATTTAATGCTTATTACTCAAAAGAAGGTTTTTTTTTTGTGGAAAACGTGAACACAGAATTAATGTACATCTGAAGGGCATGTTAACAAATTTATAAAATTAAAGTATTAACTATCGTTTATAGTTTTTTAAATTAACAATTGAATATTATTTAAAAATCTTACTTTCACTAATGTTTGTCTATAATTATTTGTTGTTCCTTTTCACATAGGGCACTCCATGTACAGTAATTGTTTCCTGGTGCAACATGGTGATCCATCACAGTCCTCAAGTTTCATGCATATTTTAGTAGAGTGTGAAAAGTGAAACATTTGTGCAGAACAAACCGGTTACGTAATGCAGCAAATGTTGTGAGATAATTCTAAAAGAGTTAGCAGGCAGCGGCAATGCATTTTAGCTTGGAGAAGAACTCATTTGGTTTGACTTGGTATTACACGATTCGAAAGATAACGTTTTTAGTAAAGTCAATGAATGCATTGTTAAAGAATGAATGGAATATGCAAGAATTTTTTACTTTAGGACTTTGTTAGGAACATACTAAACATTCCCGCATCTGGGAGGTGAGCTGAAGGCGGGAGGGGGTGGAAAGGTCCCATTTTTTGAATGTTTGTTTATATCTCGGAAACGGTTCGCACTGTAGAAAAAACTGTTTCAAATAAACATGAAAGCTAATGAAATTTACTATAAAATTGTTCGTATACATATTTGTCAAATTCCCATCAGTTTTCGAGATGTACGTTATTGAAAAATCGATAATTTTCGAAAAAATATTTTTTACCTCACTCTTTTTGTCAAACATTTGCTTCTACGCTCGATTCCACGTTCACCGTGCAGTACAGGTCTTACGGGAGAATAGACATGCTACTACCATTACAGGGAACATCACGTTTATTGTCATGCGGGTTGCGTCAACTGACCGGGCGTTGCATGGTAGTTGATGTTTTTTAGTTGGCTACTATCGCTGAGACTGTCGTATGGGTAACATGGCTTATGGGCGCTCTGTACTGCACGGTGAACGTGGAATCGATTGTAGTGCTTCCCACGATCGTTTCTCAGAAAAAATATCACAAACGAAGTTGTAGATGAATCAATTTCCTTCAGTTTGATAAACATTTTGTTATTTTATTTTTAACCGATCAAAAGTTAACGAATTTCTAACACATACGCTCAATTTCGATGTTCCTCTACAAATGAGTATGTTGAGAGCCTGTTGCGTTTTAACTGCTGTAACATGCTATCATGATACGTATAAACACTTTAACAATGGAAATAAGGTAATTTCAATTTAAACAACACTTAATTTTAGCTTTTATTATTATTATGAATCATATATAATGAAAATATTTACATGTACTGATAGTAATTCAAAAATGAAATCAAGGTCACTGGTACCTCATGCCCGGTAAAGGGTAATAAGCCGAGGTGGCATGACCCGTGGTATAGGTATACCAGATAGTGCTCTCAGTATATGGGTAATTGGGATGGTTGCAACATAATTGCTTCACTCGAAGAATATTGTGGTGTTTTGATTTCATTAAGTGAGCAGCACAAGGAGAAGTTTTCACCAAAGTCAAGGCGCAAGTGACAAAAAGTGTTGTGTTTCAATTGCAATTACCTTATTTTAATTGTTAAAGTGTAGATATTCATACAGCAGTTAAAGCGCAACAGGCTCTCAACATACTCATTCCTAGATGAACATCGAAATTGAGAGTACATGTTAGAAATTCGATAACTTTGATCGGTTGAAAACAAAATGGCAAAAATGTATATCAAATTGAAGGAAATTGAATCATCTACAACTTCGTTTGTGATATTTTTTCTGAAAAACGATTGCGTGGGAGACACTAGAAGCAAATGTTTGACAAAAAGAGTGAGGTAAATTTTTTTTTTTTTAAATTATCGATTTTCAATAACGTATATCTCAAAAACCGTTAGGAATTCGACAAATAAATATGTAAAGGAACATTTTTATAGTAAATTTAATTAGCTTTCATGTTTAATTGAAATAATTTTTTTCAGTGCACCGTTTCAGAGATATAAACAAAAATCCAAAAAGTTTTACCTTTCCACCCTCTCCTGCCTTTAGGTCACCTCTCAAGGGCGGGGACTTTTAGTGTATGTTTACCTCCTAAATATTCCTAATAAAGTTCTGAAGTCAAAAATTCTCGCATATTCCATGCACTCTACTCCTCTCTTTTGAGCACTCATTGACTGGACTATTTACAAGTTGTTTTGTCTAAAGCTATTTGAATTTCGTTTTAGTAATTAAACCTACACAAGCTTAAATGCAGGGTTAATGATTAAAATATTGTATATTTATACATGATTGTTTGCCTCCTGAACTGTAATTAGTAATAAACTAGGTTACATACCTTGCGTACCGTCAACAGTTCTGTCCTTTAATTGGCGACGACCGGTTTCGGATGCTTACGCTTCCATTGTCAAGTCATAAGAAATAAAAACACAAACAACAAAATGCACACCTAACACTAAATAAAATAACACATGTCTAACATCAATAAATAAAACACACGACACACTTCACGCATGCTGGCCAGTAAAGGTTCCGACAAAGCAACAGACGAAGAAAAAGAAATAAAGGATGCCGCCTTGTCAATTGATTCTAAGAAAAAATACAGCTGCCGCGGAAGCAAGAGGGGAATCAAACTCACGCTCCCCCTCCCCTGTTCTGCCTGCCACAACACTAATAACACATTGCACACCTAACGTTGCGTCACCCTGCTTTATTTCCAAGAAATGTCCGTGAAACAATCAATGTTTGAGTCTTCGGTCAGTTACAGTAGTATAGTCTGTAAGAGAAAAAAAAACTCTTGTTCCATGGGATAGGCTGGTTAATCCGAGGACCGGTTGATCCGAGGCCGGTTAAGAGGGGTTCTACTGTATATCCAAAAACAGGACGAAGGGTTACTTCAAGAATAAGCGATGAAGACAAATTATACCTAAAAAATAGGGAACAGGAAATCAGGTATGATGATTAATGTTTCGGTATATTAACAATTAAAAAAGTACAAAGTTCTTTCAGAATAATTTATTAAATGTAAAATTTAAACTTCTAAATGCTTCCCGTGTAACAATGTTTTGCGAAAATATAATTGATGCAAAAGTGATAACATTGATTGTAGTTTTCGAATGGGTGTTGCACTCTATCTGGCGAGAATGGCTAGAACTATTCGTCTTCGCTGCCTTCAATAATTACTTCAGCAGGTCGTGGTGAGTTAGTTGGAGATACTTCAATTTGGCCTCCCAAACATGTTGCGTACAATTGCACTGCATTTCCAATCTACTAGGCGTTTTGTTTTATACATATATGCCTTAAAATACTTTGAGTTTATGGTAGAGATACACTGTAGACTTTGTCCATTCACTAGAAAAATTTAAAAAAAATTGCATTAGAAAGGAACCCTAAAATTGAACGTTAAGTTAATAGAATTTAAAAAAGAATTGCTTACTTGAAATAAGTCTGTTTGACATGCAATAGTCTCACTAAACTGTCTGTACAGTGTGGGAGACATATTATGTGTAACATTTAGAACACCAAGGTCTCATCTCATCATCAGAGTTTAAACTTTGTTTGCAGACTTCATCAGATCAGGAATATATGAAGGTCAGGAATCCCTCCTGCAGAGGTCAGATTGCACCCTTGGCAGAAAGCAACAAAGTGCAGTGATGTTTCCTCCAGTTCACATCGTTGGAAGTCGGGTGTGTTCCTCTTGGCCTATTTAGTGCACAATGTCCTGTAAGAATGCCTACCACTATCCTATCAAGACCTGTTAGCTTACTGTTCGTATCTTCATCTGGACCTTCCAGGAAGGTCATTGACTACATAATCATCCCTCCCAGTGCAATATAAAAAACTATATTTTATAAATAATGAGAATTTTACTGCACAGAGCGTTGCAGTAAAATACCTTTCACAACCACCCTTAGTTATGAAACATTTTTAATTATCAATATCATAATCACCTGTTTGTTGCGATAATATC
This sequence comes from Philaenus spumarius, assembly GCA_018207615.1. Taxonomy (NCBI): domain Eukaryota; kingdom Metazoa; phylum Arthropoda; class Insecta; order Hemiptera; family Aphrophoridae; genus Philaenus; species Philaenus spumarius. Next base: position 14,631 of record JAGFPH010003822.1, read on the forward strand.
TTGTGGGAATCGGAGACATTAGGCTTCGAAACGTAGATTTATATTTTGACTTGATGGTATTCACAACATTTATGTGGGCTGTTCCGAACTATTGGCTTGGTTTTTTCTTGGTGTTCTTGATTGCTGATACATTCTTAAAGTTGCTTCTTGCTAGTATAATTTGAGTTCCTTCTAGAAAAATGTATTAAGTTTACAAAACATTTTCTGTGAGGATTGTTTCGGACATCGGTTGGTCACGATACATACAGGTACATTTATTTAGTTTTTCAGGTTTGATCGACAAAAGATGTGAGGATTGTTTCAGACATAGATTGGTCACGATACTTTCAGGTACATTCAATTCGTTCTTCAGGTATGATCGTCAAAA
>JAGFPH010003822.1:15097-32594 GCA_018207615.1 Philaenus spumarius
ATAGTGGTGTAGTGCATTTAAAAATATAAGTAGAGATACAGTTTTTAGAATTTAAATTGTTATTGCCTAAAACATAATAATATATAGAATTGTTTTCTGTTGGGACAATTAGATCAAACTGATTAATGGTATATTCAGTATGTTATTTTTATTTAGTTCCTAAAACATGAATTTTAAAACAAATATTAAATGTTTTGTCTTTTCTTCCTGTGTATGAATGCAGACAGACTAAGACCGTAACATATCAACGAGCTGAAAGAAATATTGTAATACAAGACAAAACATTTTTTGTTAAAGGGAGAGATTTACTGTATGTATCACTAAATGATCATTGTTTCTATGGTTTCAGTTAAAAATCAGGCATTGTTAGAAAATGTAGGCTATATTATTCTTTCTCAAGAAATAGTAGCTAAATTGTAGAGATTTATGGAAAACTAGCTAATAGGCTACAATATAAATCTGTTTATGGTTTTAACTTGAATCCATCAAATGAATATTAATTAATACATCTTAGATATATATATGTATATATAAGGTTATGCAAATTTTTTAAATTAGGAGTGGGCGATTTTCAGATCTGCAGTACAGAAATGATTACTTGTTTAGACATAACAAAGTTTTCGTACCCAGAGTAAAATTAACAATATATTCAAAATTTTACTCTGTAGTTGCACCTAGAATATATAAAAAACTTCCAGAAAATATTGAAGCCTGCACGCACTTAAAGAAATATTTAACTCTTTTAAAAAGCTTTCTTTTGGGCATGGATTGTGTTGAAGGCCTGTTGGAGGTGTTGGTATAGGGATACATTATTATTCTAATTTTATTTGAATGCATGGGAAATGAGCGTAAGAGATGTGATGTGTGAGGTATGGAAGTTTTTCTCGTTTCCTTTTTTTTTTGTTGTAAATATTTGTGTATAGTATTGTGTGTTTTTTTTAATATGTTGAACTTTTAGCTACGAATGTGTATATAGGTATGAGAGAGAGTGTGTAAGGTTTATTATGGTATGTGAGTGTATGTTACGTATATGTAATTTTAACTAAGTTATATTTATGTTATGAATGCAGATCCTTTGGCATAATTATCACAGAACAAATTATTCTTGTTTTTCTTTTATTTGTGATATTTTTAATCAATTTTAAATTTAATTTTAATTTATAAGAATTAAATCTCCCGATGACATCTTGATCTCTATTTTTTTCTTGGTCTTTTAGTTGAGAGATATGTAGGCTAGCCTCAAAACGGGCAGACCCATGGAGGCTGCAATATTTCATTTGTTTTTCTTTTCTTCTTCTTAAGTTTTTCTGTTGTTTATATTACGTGTTTTCTTGTTTTAGGTTTTAGAAGTAATATTGTTTTAGTTTTTATTTATTGTGTATTTTATGGTAAGTAATGTATTATTGTGTCACATTTCAATTTATTTTACTAGTTCTGTTGTTAAAGTGAGTTACATTTTTCTTTTGCTATCTAAATCTTTTTTGTTTTGTATGTTTTTCTTATTGTAATAAAAGGAATGAAAAAAAAGTTTTTTACAAAAATCTAACCTAATTTGTAGGAATAAATAAAATGCTGAACATTAAAATATTGAGTGTATCTTGTGATATATTAGGCATATACCGGTACTTTATATAGGTAGCTTAAAACTTGAACACAAATTCTCACAAGATAATAGTTTTTCGCGTTACAACGGCAAAGTTGCCATCTACAGTAATAAACCAAGAACTGCAGTAGGCCTAACCAAACTACAAATAACCTAGTAACACAGAGAAAACACAATATAGACTACCTTTTAAAATAGGTTAAAATATTCCAAAGCATTCTAAGGTTTAAGTTGGACTAAGCCAAAAATTAATTTGCAATAAAATTTTTAATTTCCCCGTATATTAATAATTAACAATTCGACAAGGGTATTTTTCAAAACTGTTTTACCAAAACGTGCTTCACTTACAATAGCCCAGTCAAATGTTACACAAAAAAAATGCGCGAACTTACATATTATTAAATGGAGTACTGTTTTAATGATTTTTGGAAAGGTGTTTCGGACCATTACTGGGACTACAAATCCTGATTTGCAACCCTCAGAAACCTGTGCTCGCTGAATGGCGGTCAAAAAACTGTGTTTTTTAACTTTTTTCGATTTTTGTAAAATATCTCCTAAACTATGCGTTTTGTGGAAAAGTGTCTTCTTAGCTTTTTAAAAGTGTATTAAATTTGCTACAAAATGAGATGAAAATCGTTTTTGTAAGTTATTAGTTACTGAGATACAGCTTTTCAAGAATTTAACTTTTTTCCTTAAAGTGAAAATTTCAAGTTTTCTTTGTGTTTCGAGATGGATAACGGCAAAATGACACATACTACAGAAAAGTCAAGAGGATGGAAGTTATAGGGAATTCAGTAAGCTTTAATTTGAGCTAAGGCTGGTCATTGTAACTCATATTATAGTCTCGTTAGAAATGACAAAAAACAAAAATATGAAAAAATGCTGTTTTTAGTTGAAAGTTGAGTAATATTGTTTACTCCACCACCTTAAGTAGTTTTTTTTTTTCATAACAAGATGGTGGAAAATGTTGTATAACCAAATCGAGAAAGTTTACAGTGGTTTTTACAAACATTGAAGAACTTTTGAAAAGGGCCAGATAAACGAAAGGTAAATTTTAATTAGCAAACCCAAATTTATAGGTAGCAGCAGAGAGCACTATGAGCCAGAGCTTTACTCTTATTGAAAACATCTTTGTCCATTAATATTAATGTAATAATCAAATTTATAATAATTATGTACTTGAGTTTCAGGAAAATGAATGCTATAACTTCAACAGGAGCAATTTAGCCTTTATTTATTTATTCCAAATATGTAAGGCTAAAAATAAACATCTCAATTTAATAAAATGTTTTTTCATTTACTAAAATTACAGCAAAAGTGTTACATTTAAGGGTCTTCCCGGTCTTCTATACCTTGGGTAAAACAGCAAAAATATGCACTTCGTACTACCGTGTTTCGGACGCCGTTTTTCAACCTAAAAAGTTGTGAAACATCTTAAATTGTCCTTAAAGGCTTTGTGCTTTTGTCTTGTATCTCATAATTGAAAGAAATCGTCGGCAACTCCTTTTAATCAACAGTTTAAATGAGTAAAAATCGATTATTTTTAACGCATTTTTTGGGAGTTTTAAGCAATAATTTCCATATTTTAAGGTTACACGTAAAAAATATAAAGCCTTCTTTATGACCTAAAGTAGTTTCCCAGATTATTAATTTATAAATAGAATCCGAAACAAAGTATTATGAATGCATGTTTCAACGATTTTACGGCTTGAGTCAGGCCTTTTGCATTGAAATCATGTACTCTCGGGAGTTTTCTTCAAGGTTAAGAAGAGCCTTAAGCAAAAGTGTAAAAAGGACTAAGTATATGATATCATGTTTTAAGTGTTTGAACAAGCAAGTTTGATTCAACAATTGGTTGGAGAGAAATAAGCGACACTATATAAAGTTTTGCTACTTTGGAGGGAGGGGGTTGCAGAGAGTAGCCAAAGGAAGCTCCAAGGTGAAAATTGGAAACTTTTAGGAAAATTTTCTTCTAGTATTGGTCTATCACTTGGAAAAAATCCACCTTTGCCGTAATTATTCCCGACAAAATCTTTTTTGACTGGGCTATAGGGTGGGCATTGCCCCTCCCAATAATTTTAAAATCCAAAAGTTGGGAAATTTGAGATTTTGAAAAAAGTTGGGATTTTCTTATTGGGATTAAATTGTATGCAAAAAACCCCAAAACGCCAACTTTGGGTTTGGGTTTTGAAAGTTTTTGTTGTTAATTACCAACGTTCACAAATAACAAACAAGTTATAATTTCCAATCCAAAAATGTTGGGCAAATCAAAATATTTCTGTACCAAATAAATGGACTGTCTTCTTTTAAATGATGTTCTGCTAAATTTAGTTCCAACCCTTGTTTTGCGGTAACAATGACTATCGCTGATTCACTATGCCATGCACTGCGACAGGCCGCTATACCCAGTGTTGCTAGGTCGGGGTTTTCACTCAAAATGGGGAAATATTTAAGTTTGCGTTTAATATTGGTGAAAAGAAAATGGTGGGGAAAAGTATGGACAGTTTTTTTCAATAATGTGATGAGCATGTTTAAATTCTTGTAAAAAATTAAAAACCCTTAAAGTACTCAATTATAGCACGTGTAGTGTTAGAAACCCTATTAGAGTAGTCCATTTTTTTAAAATATTCCGGTTGTGAACTTCCAGGGCCCCATTTCCACTGGGATTTATTCACACAACATAATCCAGAGCCATCTTCTGCGCATTGGAACCCCCACTACAGAAGTTGGGAAATTTTAGATCCCCCCCCCCCAATAATTTGTTGTAGCAACGTCCCTGGCTATGTGTATCAATTTTTGTTCTAGTCTAAAGTAAAAACACAAAAGTATGAATAATGCATCAATTGTAAACAACTTTAAAAGCTTCACAATTAATTTAGTACAGGCCTATACAACTTTTGAATCATCCTGTAGGTGCTAATGTGATGATGCAATGAGTTTACTAATCTTAGTAGAACCTGAGATTTGAGAACATTTCCATACCCATAATTTTCTATTGTCCTATATATTATTCTGTATTATATAAATTAGGCCAATAGAATAAAATTATCCATTACAAGCTTATTTTATACAAACATATTATATTTTAATGTGCTGCTATCTAGTAGAATTTTTGTTTAAACTTGTACAACAATTATTGCATTTTAAAGGACGTGCTGCTCTCTACTAACTTAATTAGGAACTTTAAAACATATTACTGTAACTTTGTTCTACTTAAGCCGGTTCTACACGATGCTACGAACACCTTCCAACGTTGGACGTTTGATGGTTCGTCACATCGTGTGGCCGTTGTTCAAAACTACGAGCGTCCAATGTCGAGCGTCGAACATTCGCATTTGACCATGTTCGGGCCGATGTCGGTATTTTTGCACCGAGTCAAAGGGATGCCTCCAACGTTTGAAGAAAAATGTTCGTTAGTTCGATTCAACGGCTACACGACTCGTTCATAATATATAGCACTATATATTATGTAGCACTATTTACTCTCTATTTACACTAAAGACCCGTCTTGTTTATTTATGTTTATCTCTGTGTTTAATTTTAATCAGTAATATTATTCATTTAAATTTTCACAGGTAGCCTAAGTAGGCTACAATTTATATTTCATACTTGATACTAGTAAGTTCCCGTGAAAAATCAGAAACAGATTACCGGTAATTAGATACTATACATTTAAAAAATGTACTATTTTAAAAACAAATTTTATTTAGGCCTGCCTAAATATGATGTGGGGATTTTTAACCCGTTAAATGTGTACAATTAAAACATATATTATTATAGAATGTTATCCTCGTCCATTTTTGCAACTGGACCAACGTTTGAACCAAACTGTTTTCTTAAATATTGGATCAAACATTCGATTCACCGTGTAGCAGGAACATTCGCTGTACCATCTGTCGAACTTACTTGTCCCAAACGTTCGGTCCAACATTGGAGCGAGCGTTCGTAGCATCGTGTAGAACCGGCTTTAGCCTAAATTAATTTTAACTTCACGCTAACAAACCATAAATTAACTTCTGAGATTTGTTAAAAAAGGCACATAAAGAGCGTTTTCTGAAAATAAACTCTAACACTCTTAGGTTTATGAAATAATAGCAAAGAGATTTAAATGTTTAACCTCATTTCCTTATGGTAAGACATAAGGTCGGGAGTAGTAAATGAGCACCGATCATGGTCCCTAGAACACGTTTTGGGGTGTAATTAAAAATTATATACTATATACACAGGGTGTCCAGTAATTACGGGATCAAACTTCGGGGAATGGTTCTATGGGTAAAAATGAGAAAAAAGTTCATATAAACATACGCCCGAAAATTCTTCGTTTTCCAGATATCCTCCATTTTTTTTTACAAAATAATTCATATCTAGAGAACGGTTTGACTGATTGCGTTCAAACTTGGCATGAAGTTTAACCTAACAATGATATATCTAAAAACAAACAAACAATTAAATCCAATCGTGCGTTTCAAAATGGCGGCTGTTTGAAAATAATTTCAAACCTAAATTAATCAAAAACCGTACATTTTACAAAAAAAGTCGAGACACCTTTTTTGTAGCCCTTTTGATTCCCTACCGGATGGTGTAACTGTCAAAACAATCGGATGAAGGCTAATAGCTAAGTTAAAGATAATGACAGCAAATGTACATACAATATTGTAGTAGGCTATTTCTGTGTTTGTATAGGATGCCGGGCTGAACAAAAAAAAATATTACCCATAATTTAGCTATTATCCTTTGTCAGATTGTTTTGACAGTAACACCATCAGATAGGGAATCAAAAGGGCTACAAAAAAGGTGTCTTGACATGTTTCGTTAAATGTATTGTTTTGAGTAATTTAATGCGCTTTTTTGAAACGCATGATTTGATGGAATCGATTTTTTTTAGATATATCATTGTTAGGTTAAACTTTATGCCAAGTTTGAACTTAATCAGTCAAACGGTTCTCTAGATATGAATTATTTTGTACAAAAACAAAATGGCGGATATGTGGGAAACGAAGAGTTTCGGGCCTATGTTTATAGGAACTTTTTTTCTTATTTTGGCCCTTAGAATTACTCCCCGAAATTTTATCCCGTGATTACTGGGCACCTGTATATATGTTTTCGCACTCTAGCGGCCCCATTTAAGTCCGACTTGGTCTAAAGTTGGTAATCATCTATATCGCTCGGGCGAGTTCTAGCTGACCTCTCCCCCCTTCAAGTTTTCCTGGCTTCGGAATTGCCACAATAGCACTACTGAACAATTGGATCAAAGCCGGTATCGGTAGGTAATTTGATTGCCCAAATGGACAGACAAGACAGGTGGCGATTTTTGTCGCCTCCGATGTTGCTCTGTACCGGCGATTTTCGTCAATCAACAAAATGTACGAATCGTCTAATAAAGCTATCAATCTATTTTTTATGTAGATCGATAGAAATTCTCGAAAATGTTGCTCGGAATCTAATTTCTTCTCCTTTATTTCGAAAGCATTGCATTTAAAATTTCAAAAATCCTTTAACGTTATACAAGTAGCTTCCTTTTTTTATCTGAAATAGTTTTACTAATAAAAAGCTACACTATCCCTGAGTAACATAGGCTGTAATTCATTTCGATAAAAACATTTTTTATTTCAATATTTGTAAACAGTCGAAAAAAATCCTGTACTGAGGAACCAACACATGTATTACCATAGCAACAAATTGAATAATTTAACAGATAAAACAGCTGTTTGCTCCAATTTGTCCATTAACAGCTGATTTCAAACTTTGAATCAATTAGTTGTATTTCTAACTTTTTGGTTAGGTTTTTATCAAAGTGTAGACCCGAGCCTTGCTGAGTCTTTTAACCTTATTATAACTGCCATTATAAAATATACGAAATAATTTGATTTGAACATTCAACGTTATTTACCATCTTAGCTTTGGGATTATTATTGATCCTACACCTTTATTACAAAGAAAACATAACATGATTATGTATATATAGAAAGTTCCAACGGGGTTGGCGTGCGGAGCATGCAGGGGTTCCCCTAAGACCTAAGGTCGGGAGTAGTAAATGAGCACCGATCATGGTCCCCAGGACACGTTTTTTGGTGTCATTAGGAGTTATATACATGTATACAGGAAGTAACTATTTTTTGTACGAAACTAAACGAGTTTTATTTAAACAAAGTAGAGTCCGCTTTATCCGGCCTATGGCGGAGTACCAGGCCGGATACCATAAAAGCCGGATAGTCTGGTTTAGGGTTAAAATAAGCCAATAAACGTACATGAGAAAACATTACAGTACTACTGTAATTTAAATTGGAATCATTCAATAAAACAACAAATAGATGGACTAAATCTTGGGGTTTATTATAGTATAGTAGATACAACCATTGTTACAAGTGTAACATATTTTAACTAGAGTAGGTACTGTACGTACAATATTGTATAAAAACCTCAAACAAATTTTGCATTAAAAGTTGTATAAAAATGATGGAGCAAATTAAAATTTAATGAATTAATGAAGAATATGAAGTGAATTGACTAATTTTTTATAAATATCTTATGGTAAATTATCGAACTTAAATATAGTTTTAAGGCTCAAAACTTGTTAAAATGTATTCAACTAAAGATTTTACATTTGTTAATCGTACTAACGCCTGCTATTTTGCGTTGATACTAGCCGCATCACACAACCGTAATGCCGTTGTCGTCACTACATTGCAGGTGTTCTTACATGTTGTAAGATGTTTTCGGATTGCTTAGATAGTGCTTCATTTAATTAATTATATTCTTTATATGCTGGGCCGGATAATCCGAGGGGTCGGATAAAACGAGGCCGGATAAACCGGACTTTTAAATGTAGGATATTATTCTGCACATTTAATTTTTTTACACGACCTTATAGCTAGCTTGGTTCCCCCAAAATCGACCAAAACATAAAGTGACATAAAAGTACACGTTGGTTATTTTACTTAATCTTCTGTTCCGAGGCCGACGGCTGAGTTTGCAAGCTGCGAGCGAAGCGAAGCAGTCCATAACCCGAGACCGCAAGGATCGGAGTTCAAACTCGGCGATCATTCCGCTGTGAGTGGAACGAAGGAGGCTTAGGTGCAAACATATTCTACTAATATATTTCGTACACAGAGGCAGCTATTCAGCGCCTTCGTGAGTAGATCAATTTCCCAAATTTGGTTGAAGCCCTAAAACATAGGCTATAAATTTAATTTTGGAAATTCGCTCAACTCATGTCACCGGTTCAGCTGCGTGGTCGAATTATTTTGTTTTAACGTACCTAGCTGTTTCGTCTGTAGGTTATGAATGTTGATAGGATATGACTTCCAGCGCAGAAAACAACATTTTATTTAATTTTCAGAACTAACGACAATTAAAACACGCGAAAGTGCAATTATTTTAGAATTTGTGGATGATGTCTAATCTGTACTGTTTCTTACGCTATCAATCTTTGAAGACAAATTATCTTCAACATTGGAACAATAAGGAGCTTTCACCACAGGCACGACACGACATATAGGCCTAGCTTTCCCAGACTCAGCCAGGCGTTGGAGACACTATTTCTGTTTTTGTAAAGTTACATAACCTCACTTTTAGATATAGACCGATAGTTGTACCATTACGCTGGCTTTTTTTCAATTTACGTAATAAAAGTAGTGATACTTGTTAAAAACGGTGGTTATGTTGTTTCTAGTGAGGTTAGGTTCTAGGATTGCGGATGTTTTTGTTCAATCCACTTCCTCTTGTTTTTCGTTAGTTTGTACAAAAACGCAACTAATGCTAGGCCAATAAAAACGACTCAAAATTATAAAACTTTCTTTTTACACATCAGCAACGAAACCAACGTTCAGTTCGAAATCAGAAACAGTGCTGCTAAATAAATACATTAAAAAAAAAATTACAAATTTGGTCCAAAGGCTAACCTACATGAAAATTGTACCTAGTAGCAAGTGAATATGAAATCACCCTTTATATAGCTCATAAATATTATACAGGGTGATTTTTAAGTATGGAAACGGCTTTATATTGCGCAACTGGGACGTTCTTGGCGGTAGAAACTTATGCTAACCTGTACAGTTTTAAAAATCCTACTTTTTGGTGGTTTTGAAATTTTTGTCCGCCATCTTGGTTCCGCCATATTGGATTTAACTTTATTATTTTAAATGAGATGATGGTCATATGACACATCACCTCAATGTGAAATTTCAAAAGAAAAACAATGGCGCAAACCGTTTTTTGATAGATGCCTTCGTTGTAGAGTTATTAGCATTCAAAGTTGCAGTTTTGGGAAAATTGTGTTCACAATAAAATTAGGCAGAACGCACTGCACTATCTATCCGGCTCTTATCTTATAGAGAGAGTTAGATACCATGGTGGTAATGTAGAAAATGATATTTACTAATTTAGTCTGCGTTTCCTCAAGTTGCTATTTAGAGTCGATAGCACACTCGACTTTAGCACGGTATGGGGTCTGCTAAACCAGTGTTAACGTTGTACAACTCTTGGGGAAGGTAATTTGAGGTTTTCATCTTGATTCTTACTTTATCAAATAACACTTTAGCACATTAGCACAAGGGGTCCTTCACTCAAAATTCAAATAGCAGTTTAGCATGATAACACACTAAGCTTTTAGCACAGATTGCATGAATCCCCCTGTTATGTCATCATTTTTGTTAAGTTAATCCAAAATAATGTTTCAATACAGCTATTTAACAAAGTACGTTTTTGCACACTCTCAGCAGTTCGCAAACTAACTACATGTGTTCAGCTTCAAGTAGGCCTAATTATACCTCTTTGTTTTATTTTTGAGGAATAGTTATTTGTGTATCTAGGGTACAAAGTTGAATTTCTCGTACGAGATAAACATTTGACGCCTGATACATTTTAAATTAGTGTTTTTGTTTTTAAAAAGATTTCTTTTACAGAGGTTAGTCCCACAACAATCAACATTTTCAGAACATCCTACATCAGCTGTTTACTGGCGCTCTAGGCTTTGCAATGTAAACTGCTGGCGCACGGTAAACTAAAACAAAGAGGTCTGAACACAAGTAGTTTAGTTTGCACACTCTGCGAGTATTAAGTAGCACTGTATTAAGTAGCTGTAGGAAAAAAATAGTTTTCCTACAGCTACTTTTCTGTGCATAATGTGTAATACATTGAACCAGAAAATAAATATTATATTATAAAAAAAAACTTTTCAACCTAGGTTGCAAAGTAAATCAGCTGATGCTGATGTATCAATCAGCTTGAAAATAGTAATTATTGTGCTTAGAGTTGTGCTGCTCTTGGTGGCACACATGGGAACTACAATACTATCTGGAATATACAGAACGTTTGTGAACTAGATCCACGTTTTGTTTAGTGAAACAGATCTTTTTTTAAAACTAAAACAATAATTTAAAACGCAGCTGTAGGAAATAATGTTTTCCTCTAGCTACAGAGGTCTTTTCTGTCTCATTAATTTAGAGTAGAAAGAACCACTTATCACACGGCGCGTGGACAACATAGCGTTTACTCTGTCACATAAATTTATACAGTGGAAAGTATACGGGCTGGAAAGTGTATATTCAATGCTGTTTGTATGGGCACTTTTTCGCCCGATAAATCATGTGTTAGTGAAACAAATGCTAAATGTTGAAACAACAATGCATCAATGAATTTCCTTGTCTGTGTAGGCCTATTCTTGGCATAACCTCAATTGTTTTTGTAAATGAAAATGTCCATGTTTTAATAAAGTTTGTTCCACAGTAAAATCCAAATTATTTACTAGGATTTGTATTATTCTAGGCCGCCTGGCGGCGCAGCCGTGTAAATAACTTACTTGCATGTTACTTGTTAGGAATCTGTAACCTACTTTTATCCATAAACATATTCAATAACTTGAGGTTTTTAAATATATTCAATCAATTTATTTATAAACATAGTTTAGAATAAATTTATTTTTATTTTCATTAATACATTTCTGTCGAGAAATGAATTATCACTCCAACATTCTTTATTTATCAATTACATTATCAGTATAATCTTTATATTATTATTAAGTAGAAAGAAAGCTAATTACTATTATCATTGAAGAAAGAACACTATAAGAAGCGAAACCCCCATGTTATCAGAGGTAACACTTTTCAACAGTCGAAAAAGGCTAGTTGGGGTCGAGGCCAACAGGTACCGCCAGCAGCATCCCCGCGCGGACTGTACCTTCTCTGTTGGGACTGTACCGTCGGTCGGTCGCGTCCTCGTTTGTGAAGTTACTCTAATGGGTCGGATGTTTGGAAATTTGTAATTTTTATTTGTGATAGAAAACATTAATTAACATTATTTTTTTTCATTAGTTCTAAAATTAACATTTTACTTTTTAGATTTACTTTTAAAAATTCAGCAAACTCAGTAGCAATTTCATTTGTAGTCTAATTTTTATTTATAAAGCTAAAATTTGGAAAACCTGTTCTTTTAGTGTACTTTCAAGTTCAAAGAGTTTACCTGGTGTTAGAAGTGCATTTATATTAAATCTTTAACTTTAAATTTTGTAAATTTGGTATGCTTGGTTTCAAGAGATTTGTAATATTCTATTTGTGTGTATGTTGTTTTCCAATGTATGTATGTGTCAGGGGCGGATACAGGATTTAATTTTGGGAGGGGTCATAAGAAGTCGAAAACAAAATTTCCGAGAATTTAACAAAAACGGTCTGGGGCATTATAATATATATATATATATATATATATATATAAACCTATGAAATAGCTTTTTATTGCATTTCTAGGACATAAATATTGTCTTGAAAAAGCAAGAGTTTCTTGCAGATTAAAGAATAAAATTAACACTAGGTAATCATTGAAGAGTTAACAGGAACGGTACTAAAATCAATAACTTCACAACACGATACTTAAATCCACTTTGTTTCACTAAATTTAAAACAACATAACAACAAGCTTTCACGTATTGAAGTCATAGAGTTCCATACGGCGGGGGCTCCGTAAAACAATTAGCCCAACCAATAGAGATTTTTTCTTTTTTATTGAATTTCAGTTTTAAAATTTGTTATAAAATAAAAAAACATATCAGGCAAGGAATTTTTGCGCATTTTTTATAAACAAAAATAACAATATATTTTGACTTTTGGGATTTTTTGTTGATATTATAAAAATTTATGCATGGATCACGATATTTCCAACGGAACATTTGTAGAGAATTAAAAAACCTACAAAATGTTTTTTGAAAACCACGATCGGACCGAGAAAAGTCCGAAAACGCTTAAAAATTACTATCCAAAAGTTCATATCTTTGTTAATTTATAATACTGTATTTATGGCAGATCTTTCAGAATATTATTGTTTAGTAAGTGTATTTCAAACATTCGGAAGATAAAATTTGTCGCATTAATAGTTTTTGCACAATTGCAGTATAAACAATTTAGACAATTATCTTGCATAATGCGGAGGAGAAGAGAACGGCAGGCTGCTGTTTCCGACACTACCACTGCCTTTCTTGCAAATTTACCATCGGCGTCGCTAGCAAATTTACGCGTTTTGCGCTATGTTCTGAAGCATTTTTATCATACTTTATCAACCTTAAAAAAATCAAAGAGATAAGAATTGTAGATTTTAATTTCTACTTTCAGAATCCGTTTGGTACATTTAAATCGGGCTAATTTACCTTACCCATGCTAATTGTTTACATTACGCTCGCTCATTCCCTTATGCGAACAATAAGGGTACACCTAGTTATGGAACACCCATTATAATAATTTCGTAGTCTATGTGTACCATACTTTGCTTTGAGTTATTTTAGTTGTTGCTTACTTGATCGATTGTAAGTTTTTTTTTTTGTAATAATACGAGTATGAAGATTATTATTATTATTTATTTATTTGTGGTTCCCCCTCCCAGTTCAAAATAGTGACCATAAAACTAAATCTTTCAGAGCTTTGTAGCAAAACTGTTACAAGTATTGCCAGCAAAACAATACTTTTTATAAGCTTTAAATATCGCAAAAGCTATACTGAACAATCTAATACCTTATTTGAGAACGGCTGAAATTATACGTTTGGTGTCAAAACATACTTAATTGTATTGCTATTTTACCTAAGTTTTTGCATATTTAGTTTTAAATATTTTACCCATTTTGTCAGATTTTATGAAATAAAGTGTTTATTTGTTAATTACTGTTGCATGCATATTTAACATTTACCTTGTAGACCTATGGGATATTTTTTCAACACAACAAGCTTTTATAATATTTCACAGTAATAGATTATCAAATCAAATTCAGGAAAACCCTATGTTCAAATAATATTAATTGGAGATTTAAGATAATTTTTGTACGGTATTTGACATAATTGTTACAACAAATCATTTACTACTTTAAATTATTTTTATATTCATTAAAAATAAATATTAAATTTATGCCACACTTTATAAATGGGTTATTAAAAACATTATCAATAATAAATCATTGTTCAACAGTACTGTACATATAGTTGCAACGTGCGCCAAATATTGAAACATGTGCTTGCTCCCTCCACAACGAAAACTAAATTCTCTTCGTTGGGGATGATGAAAAGGAGAATTGAAAGTAGTTTGTACAAGGCAGTGCAAGAGGCAGATATATTCGCTGTCTGGTGGTGCGGCGAAATTTAAACTCTGTCTATAATGTCAGTTTCGTCTCGGGCGCTGCAAAAGACTGCTGGCGCTCCGAGTGGTTTCGATGTGAACTACCACGCAAGCGTCTGCTTAAAACCCATTAGGTTTCGCTTCTTATAGTGTTGTTTCTTCAATGCTATTATTAAGAAAGTTTCTCTAAATCAAGTTCTAACTGAAACTGTGTCACTTTTGGTGAAGGCTTTCCTCCATATGACTATATTTGTTTGTGGCGATCAAATAAAAAAACCCCACAGAAATCAAATATTTTATACAGAGTGTCCCCGAACTCTTTTGTACTCTTTTGTGGATTTGTTCCTGGGATCGAGACAAACATATTGCACAATATAAACATGGGTGCTTACTTTTTCGTCTGTATCTGTTTTTTTTTACAAAATAATTGGTATCAAGAGAACGGTTTGACCGATTGAGTTCAAACTTGACATGAAGTTATACCTAACAATGATCTATTTTAATTAAAATAAGCTATTACACCAAAACTGTACAATTTAACAAAAATTGTCGACACCTTTTTTGTAGCCCTTTTATTTTCCCATCGGATGGTGTAACTACCAAAACACTCGGATGAAGGATAATAGTTAAGTTAAAGGTAATAACAGCACACGTACTGTACATACAATACTATTAGTGGTGACCGGACTGGTTGCGCCGCCAGGCGGCCTAGTGTAATAAGCTAGGTATAATACAATGTCTCGCCACGACTCTCGGCCACCAGTGGTTGCCGGCTTGGTCGCGGGGTACGGCAACCAGTCAGTAGCCAAAATCTGGTGGCGCCACCGGCTGCCCTAATGTAAAAGGCTCCATAACAATCATAGGCGTAACCAGGACGACGGGGGGGGGGGGGATTTAAAAAAAATTAAGATGCCAAATAACAAGTTTTACTTTAAAATGATATAAATTTTCCACTTCTAATGTCATTCAGGAATATTTTAGAATAATTTAGAATAGCAACCATGGTTCATCCAGTGGCGGTTTGCCCATAAGGGCTCTCGGACGCCGCCCCTCCAAAAGATTTGAAAAATAAAAAAAAAAAATACCCATTCAATTATAATAATTATACATCTAATTAACCAAGTGTTTTTTTCAATCACATACATCGAAAATGTAGGAAAAAACACGCAAAAATAGCGCGAGAAGTTTGTATTTTTAGCCGTGGGACGCTGACCAGAACGTCCCAATCCATTACCATGCAGTTATATGAAGAGTGGTAGTGGTGGGGGCTGCTGGTGCTATGACGCGTCTAAGCTTGTGCCTTATGGAAGGCTTGGGACGGCGTCCGAGCATGCGCAGAGCGACGTATTTAGTGAGTCGGAAAGAAGGATGGACTTTCTGCTATAAGCAATATAACTAAAGGTATGTAAGTAGAGTTTCAGATTTACATATGATAAGTATTTCAGAAACATATGGCATCACAAATTTAATACCTAGATTGCCTTAAAAAACTCACTAAAATACACAAAATGTTCAAACACCCCGGTGGTGTGTGCCCCCCCCCAGCATTTTACTCACGAGCCGCCACTGTTCATCCCTCGAAAAATCTTTCTGTGCGCTGTCTCTAACCCGGTGGCTTGGAACACACACGGCGTTTTTTTGTCGGCTGCGGATTAGTTACCGTCGCCGCTCATAAAATTTAAAGTGTGCACACAGGGCGGTAAAATTTCCAACGCCGTCTAAAATCCAAATAAGGATTCATTCAACTGAAGTGTCTAGTTCATCAATCACGAAGTGTGTTATGAAATATATTATTTCTTTTAATATTTTATTGATATGAACAGAGAGCAACTCTCGCTTTATTGTTATTCCGTCGCCGATTGAAAAGGAAGCAAAAAAATATACTTGTTTTCGTTCATCCAATCAATAAATAAAAAAAGAGAAGATTTTGGAGCATTCTACACTGTGTTTCCTGAATTGAGGAACTATGAAGAAACATTTTCACTTATTTAAGAATGTCGGTTTCGTCATTTGACGAACTACACACGCGGCTAAAGGTTAGTAATCTACGAAAAAATACTAAAATTGGCGTCCATTTGGTCACGTTCGCCACTGTTTCGACGGAAACGGTGGAAAATCCGTCGATTGTAGTGGCAGCGAGCCGATGCACAGCTCCTTCGCGCCAATGTTGATATGATGGCGACGGCAAATAATCCGTGCCGGGCGAAAACTCCGTGTGTTCCAGGCAATGCATTGTGTATTGAAAATACTCCCAATACGGGGGTTTGCATGCGAAGCACACAATGCACAGTGTATTGAAAATACTCCCAATACGGGAGTTGGCGTGCCAAGCACGCAATGAATTGTGTATTGAAAATACTCCAAATATGGGGGTTGGCGTGCGAAGCACACAATGCATTGTGTATTGAAAATACTCCCAATACGGGAGTTGGCGTGCCAAGCACGCAATGAATTGTGTATTGAAAATACTCCAAATATGGGGGTTGGCGAGCGAAGCACACAATGCATTGTGTATTGGAAATACTCTCAATACGGGGGTTGGCGTGCAATGCACTGTGCGTCGGCCGCTTCTCATAGTGTTCAGTGTCAAACTCACACGTGCGTCCTTAGCAGTGAACGTGTTAATAATTTATTTGTTTATGAGGTGCCAGTTTCTGGTACCGTTTATTTTATGTAGCCCTAGCCCTATCGTTTTAAGAAATATAATTTTTTCTTTTGCTTCAGAAAGCTGGGGCCAAGTTAAACTGGGAGAAGTTTAGTTACATATCCCTGCAAAGACGAGAAAAATAATATAAGTCGACCCTAAATAGTGACGGGGGTTGGCGTGCGAAGCACGCAATGCTCTATTTATTGAAAATACTCCCAATACGGGGGTTGGCGTGCGAAGCACACAAAGCACAGTGTATTGAAAATACTCCAAACACGAAGGAGTATTTGGAGTATTTTCAATATACATTGCATTGCGTGCTTTGCACGCCAACCCCCATATGGAGTATTTTCAATACACAATGTATTGCGTGCTTGGCACGCCAACTCCCGTATTGGGAGTATTTTCAATGCACTGTGCATTGTGTACTATGCACGCCAACCCCCGTATTGGGAGTATTTTCAATACAACAGTGCATTGCGAGCTTCGCACTCCAACCCCCATATTTGGAGTATTTTCAATACGTAATGCATTGTGCATTGAAAATACTCCAAACACGAAGGAGTATTTGGAATATTTTCAATACACAATGCATTACGTGCTTCGCACGCCAACCCCCGTATTTGGAGTATTTTCAATACAAAGTGCATTGCGTGCTT
>JAGFPH010003822.1:42600-60735 GCA_018207615.1 Philaenus spumarius
AACACAATTTCGTCAGAATTCGCGTCCATAGTAACCGTAGCCTAAGTAGGAGCGGCGGCGACGTGTCGAGAAAGGTTCCCACGATTACTTTCTTCTGTTAATAAATCGACAGACATGTCCAGTTATAAGATCCGTGATCTAGTGACTCGAAAGATTCGAAGGTCTGATGGAATTACTAGTCACATTTTCCCGTGCAAATTGGTGAACTACAACACGGAGCAAAACGAATAACAGGCTAAATTATTCTGCCTAATTCCACTTTCAAATTTTAATACTTCGAGATTTCAGTTTTGACTATTATGGCTGCAGACGTACTCTTCACTTAAGATTTTCTATTGTTTTCTAGTTGTAACAGAAGGTTTTTAGTTCCGCCCGGGTTTCTTCATACAGGGTGTTCATAAGGTCCCTTTAACCCCTTTATTATTTCTGTTACTGAAAATAAGTTTTTTTTTGTGTTGCATAACAGGAAATTTTGTTTACTTATCTGACCTTCTATGATTTTTGGGAGGGGAGGGGTTAAAAATTTCAAATGTAAAAGTGGGTCGTGTAATACGCTATTGTAAAGCTTATAAAGATTAAAGATTTCTTATCCAAGATTCCGTTCAAAGGATTTGAGAATTCGTTTTTGTCAAAGTTGTAAACATAACCTGAAAATACATTCTAAGCTTGGTTTTGTGTTGAATTTTGTATGCTAATCAGATACATCAACGTACGTTATTATTTCTACAACTAGCAAGCCTCCGTGAAAAATCACAGGCAGATTAATTAGATACACATCAGAAATACACCATTAGCTCAGTCGGTGTAGGTTACAACTACCAGTAATTTGTAATACGGCTGATTTTTTTTATAAGTACATTAAAGTATGTAGATTAACATAAAAAAAGTTTACCCGTCTATTGATTTCCCAAAGTCCAAAATAAAATCGATTATCATTTTTTTTTCTCGATTATCCTTAATATTTCGAGCTGGGATGAAAATAGAGAAAAATAAAAAATACCACCGTATAGGGGAGGTATTTTTCAACAAATGTCATATGTATTTATTTCGTCCGAGCAATGGTTTGTCTGGAAAAAATTCGATAATGCAGGTATGTATTTTGCAGCAGGGGAAATCACTAAAAGGGGACATCTTATTCATATATGAAGCGTTGGCTGATTCTAAATTTTCCGAATTTTAATATATCGAATTGAAACTTGACGTAGGAGTTAAAATATATATTTTAAACATTTATGCTGAGTCTCAGCTTGTTTTCTTAAAAATGACCCGATCTAGGAGTCGATTTCCATTATCGATTTTAGGAGTACCGGACCCACCAATTCATTTTAAACAGCTCCAGTTTAGAACATTTTCAAAATATCAACCTGAAAGTTTTTTTTACAAGTTTAATATATAGATTCAAACAAGATCAAGGAGTATAAACCTTTTTTATTATTTACTTTTCAAAGCACAAGTAACTTAAAAAAGTATAATTTTATACCTTTTTAGATTTTTCATCAAAACGCTTGAGTTAATCGGCTGCCGATTGGTCAATTTTTTAAATATAGTTTTTAAAATAAGTATAGCAAAAAACAATTGTGTTTTTAACTTATGTACCAATTTTTAAATCGATATGTTAAAAAATGTCGAAAATGGAGTCGTTGAATCCAAAGGTGTTATAGTTAAAATGAGATAGGTAAAACAGAAGACCTCGTTTCAAGTGTCTCGTTTTTAAAAATAACATGAAAAAAATCGTTCATACTTCCTAAGAATATTTATACTGGTGTACTCAACTTGTAAAACAAATT
This sequence comes from Philaenus spumarius, assembly GCA_018207615.1. NCBI lineage: Eukaryota > Metazoa > Arthropoda > Insecta > Hemiptera > Aphrophoridae > Philaenus > Philaenus spumarius. The sequence continues at coordinate 44,388 of JAGFPH010003822.1, forward strand.
TGATGTTGATATTCCAAAAATTGACGAAACTGGAATATATTGAAATTAGTTCGTGGGTCCGGTACTCCTAAAATCGATAATCGAAATCGACTCCTAGATCGGGTCATTTTCAAGAAAACAATCTGAGACTTAGCATAAATATTTAAAATATATATTTTAACTCCTACGTCAAGTTTCAATTCGATATATTAAAATTCGGCCAATTTAGAATGAGCCAAAGCTTCATATATGAATAAGATGTCCCCTTTTAGTGATTTCCCCTGCTGCAAAATACATACCTGCATTATCGAATTTTTTCCAGACAAACCATTGCTCGGACTTATTTTTCTCTATCTTCATCCCAGCTCGAAATATTAAGGATAATCGAAAAAAAAAATGATAATCGATTTTTGCTTCGACTTTGGGAAATCGATAGACTGGTAAACTTTTTTTATGTTCATGTACATACTTTAATGTACTTATAAAAAAAATCAGCCGTATTGTAAATTACTGGAACTATTGGTCTAAATTTACCCCTACCGACTGGCCTACATTTAAAAAATACTATTTAAAAACAATAGACTTTATCTAGGCTTACTTAGGGTAACTATGCTGAGGGTAAGTTTTAACTCGATAAATGTGTAAAATTATACGTATTACTAAAAAAATGTCATTACATAATAAATATATCATTATATAACAAGAAAGACACAAATATTATTTTGTAATAACTTTTTATTTCATATTCATATTACAGTATATATCAAAAGATTTATAAATCTATACAAATATTATAAAGAGGTAAAATTTGTTTGTTTGTATGTAAAGGGAGTGATCTCTGGAACTACTGAACCGATTTAAAAAATAGTTTTACTAATAAAAAGCTACACTTTCCCTGAGTAACATAGGCTATATTTTTTATTTCGAAATTTTAAACTTTGTCAGAAAAAATTTTAGGTTAGGCCTAGACTGATGAACCAACACATGTATTTACATGTATTAACATAGCAGCCAATTGAATAAAATAACAGATAAAACAGCTGTTTGATCAAATATTTTCACTAACAGCTGATTTCAAACTTTGAAGCAAAATTATTTATATTTCTAACTTTTGGGTTAGGTTTTTATTAAAGTGTAGACCTGAGCCTTGCTGGTTCTTTTAACTTTTACTATAACTGCTGTTATAAAATACACGAAACAATTTGTTTTGAACATTTATCATTATTTACCATCTTAGCTTTGGGGTTATTATTAACCCTACACCTTTACTATAAAGAAAACATAACATGATTATGTGTATAAAAGTTTCCAACGGGGTTGGCGTGCGGAGCACGCAGGGGGTTCACCTAGTTGTAAATATTATGATGAAGAAATTAATAATATAATATGTTTATATATGTTATACGAAGATGTACGAATGTTTTCGAATTTAAACGAATGGGTATCTCTTATTGAAGTTTGTATAAATGAATATATTGATGATAAAAGGTTGTATTTATATTCATTTTATAACCTCAAAGCAAATCTTACGACGTATTATAATAGCCTACTTTAGTTCTATAACTAATATTTAAAACAAAATCTACTTCACAACAAATTTTATTTTATATTATTATAAGTATAACCACAAAGTATAATCTACGCTAGGTTATGTTTAAGTATTTCAGATGATGGGTGAAATCAGCTGTTATATTATATTGTTACTCACGGACATACGTATACTCGCTTTTATCTGATAACAACACAAAACTTAACCTAAAAGTTGTAGTGGTTTCATACTAAAGTAAGTTGTTGATGTACTATATAGCTGACGGACGAACTATATACTATACAGCTGTTAATGTTAACCAATAAATCAAACAGTATATCCATAGGCCTACGCAAGCGCACTCTTTTGTTACGTGCGTTTGTGGGAGTTTTAAAAGTTTTTATTGTAGTTGATGTTGTAATAATTATACATAGGCTTGTTTATGTACTAAATGATTTTGTAATAGGTACCGACCATTTTTCTTATGACGAAATGTCTAACATTTTCTCAGTGATCATTGTAGTGTGAAAGTGATTGTACCGTATCCAATGCGCAAGCGCGCCCAGTTGGAATGTTCAATCGTTAAACATTGTTAACTTTAGGATAGAATAAAATAGACTTTATTTTGGACAAAGTTAGGCCTATCAGATCTTCTCTTACACTTAGCCCTTAGGATAGAACTACAGAATATACAGAGAGAAGATGTTCAGCACTTTATACAAATAAATAACTTTAAAATAGATAAAAACTATTTGATGTGTCAAACAAAACCAAGAAAGGAATTTTTATAAAAAAACTGCTCCAAAACTATTGCTGAACACAAAGAAATAATTCAAAACCACTTGTTTTCTATCTAACTCATATTTTACAATATGAAGAGTGTGTTCTCAATCTCAAAGAAAGCTGGTAGTAAGTTACTTGTTTCTAGGCGCTTGCTTACAACAAAAGCTTTCAACTCTTATTTCGAGAATGTCTTCCTCAAGTGATGAAGAATTATTTTTGCTTGAAAATATAGATTTGAAAGTGCGCAAAAAGAAAGTCTGTAAACATGGAATTAACCGCGGAAGAGGAAGATTTGGTTGAATTCCACCATATATTTCCTCAATTGAAGTTGGACAATGTGAGTTTTTTTTTCTTATGTGAGAATGGAGTTGAGCACATTCAATCATATCCTCAAGAAAATGGAAACTACTTTGGACAAATAGTTTAACGTGAACTCTATTTAAAAGTTGCTTGAGACGTTTGTCCCAAATAGGCCATCTTCTAAAACACTTGTGAAATCAATTCATCGACGTCCATGTTCACTGCGAGTTGTTGTCAGCGACTGACTGCTACCAGCACCGGAAGACAAAAGTGTCAAAAGTTATTGCTTGCCGGCCAGCGCTCGTAGCAGTAGCTTGCAAGTCGGAACAAGCGCTGTCTCTGAACGCACACACTTGATACAATGAATACTTTTTCTAGCGCCGGTCACGCTTGCAAAAAGCTTTCTTTGTGAACGCACCCTACGCAACTAATTTTTCTTGGTAGACTAGTAAGTTCCGTGAAAAATCACAGGCAGATTAATTAGATACACATAAGAAGTACATCATAAAAAAAACTATTTAAAAACAACAAACTTTATGTAGGTCATAACTGTGCTGAGGAGATTTTTAACTCGGTAAATGTGTAGGCCTACAATTATAAGGATTATTTAGGTATGATTTTATAAAACTGTAGGCCTATTTGTAAACATTTTGTATTTACAATCGGTAGCACGAAATAAGGCGGGTGAGAATTTTTGCGCTGAATGTGAATTCTCACCCGCCTTATTTCGTGCTCCCGTTTGTAGGCCTATACCATTGAAGAAACAATTGTTTCTTCAATGCCTATACACATTATTAATCACATTATTATATATCAACGAGCTGGCCCGATCCGGCTTCGCACGGATAGACAAATCAAAGTTAAATGTATATTAACAAAAAATATATTATATCAATAAATATATTACACTATTTCTTATGGGGATTTTTAGTAACTTTGACCCCCCAAACCCCCCTAAAATTTTGAATTTTTTGAAAACCTTTCTTACCGAGCACCTAGGGCCCTAGAGGTAGCTACATACCAAATTTCATTCCAATCCGTTCGGTTATTTTGGAGAAATTGTGATTTGGTAACTTTGACCCCCCAAACCTCCTCTAAAATTTAGAATTTTTTAAAAACCTCTTTTAGAAAGCACCTATGGTCCCAGAGGAAGCTACTTACCAAATTTCATTCCAATTAGTTCTGTAGTTTTAGAGAAATAGTGATTTATTAACTTTGACCCTCCAAACCCCCCCTAAAATTTCGAATTTTTTGAAAACCTTTCTTAGTGAGCACCTATGACCCTAGAGGAAGCTACATACCAAATTTCGTTTGAATCCGTTCAGTAGTTTTTAAGAAATCGTGATCAGTGAGTCAGTGGATTTGGCTTATATATATATATATATAGACTAGTATTCCTTGGTCGCTGATATAGATAGATAAAAAGATTAAAATATTATATTTTTATTGCTTTTTATATTATATTGATATATCAAAATGATTTAGAAGTTAGTAATATTATAATGAAGAAATTATTAATTGAAAATATTTGTATGTTATACGAAAATGTACGAATGTTTCCGAATGGTTATCTTCTTTAAATTTGTATACATGAATAATATCGATGATAAAAGATTGTATTTATATTCTTTACATCAAAGCAAGTCTTATAACGTATTGCAGCCTTTAGTTCTACAACTCATATTTAAGCAAATCACAAAACATTATAGACTATTATTGATTGAATGAAGTTGTAAATGTAATCCGAAAGTGTAATATGCGCTATCTGTTGCATATGATTTGTGTAATCAGCTGTTATATTATATCATCACTCACATAATATTATGCTAGCTTTTAAGCGGACCTTACACGATCAGTAATACTGTCATTATTTTATAATAATGACAATAATACTGACCGTGTAAGGGGGACAAAACTGGAATGATGCCTAGTAATGACGAGAATCCGGATTTTCTGATTTTAAGTCGTCATTACTGGCTTGTTGTGGGGGTAATGTCATTAATAATGATCGTGTAAGGTACGCCATCATTATTAATGACATTACTGAGTTCATTGTTAAACATAGTCCCGTCAACATACGTAGGCCTACACAAAACGTACGAATACTGAAGAAAAGTAATGTCATTAGAAATGATCGTGTAAGGTTAAAAAGTAATGAAGGAGTAATGATGTAATACTTTTGATGGTAATGACATTACAGGTAATGACAGTATTACTGATCGTGTAAGGTCCCCTTTAAAGGAGTTGATATTATTAAAAAGTCTGACGGTCTACCGTCAACAATGTGTGTCTACTGTAGGACTAATGAAAGATGGGAGAAGCCAAAGAGTGAACAAACGGAAAAGTCATCGTCAATAGTTGAATTCGAACCTAGAACCTACAACAACCCGAACTATTTAGTACTGAACCACATATTTTTACCAGCTAAATAGTTATAGCAGATATCGAAAGTAATTTTTTATGATTTATATTGTTTTTTGTAGGCCTAATATTAGAGATCTTTCGATACAATTTAGTCAATCCATAAGGAAATCTTTTAGAAATACGGTTTCGTATATTGGTTTAAGTTTAAATATTTCCTGGCTAACGAACATAACTTTCGGTTTATAAATCTTCTATTTATTATGTTATCCTTCGGCGCACACGGACTATAATAGAAATTCGAACATAACCTCTGACAGCGCTCCACACACTTAATGGTATTGGTTAGGCCTACGTTTCTTGCAATTGCTATGCCACATAAATTAGCTAATACAATACAGGCCTTCGCAGATGGTAATAACAGTGATGGTGAAGTTAATAGTAGGCCTACGTTGTCTTGTGTTATTTCACTTGAAAATTAATACTTTTCTAAAAAGGCGGGAAGTAGGCTATTGCAACTTTCCCTGCGTCGGCAAAACATTGTTTGGTGAACAATGAATAAACACACATAAGTTGAACGCCATTGTACTTGCTTTTGACGGTATTTTCATACTTTTCTCACATCACAAATTTCTTTTCTTGTCCTTACAGTTTCGGTATGTCTGTGCGTGTGCCGCAAGCTTGTGTCGTTCGTCTTAAACCTTTACATTTCCCAGAGGAGATCTTTTGATATTCTCAATGCAGAACTGAAGCGAAACAATATGAACTGAACCGAAACAAATATTTTTACCTTGATCCGAAGCAGTGAAATCTAAACAGTTCTATTTAGTTTTGCTTGTAACTTATGAAGTTGACATTTATAATTTGAACTTATATAATTGTTAGTTTCAAATTAATGTTTTCTTCTGATGATTATATAGCCTACGTGGCTGTGTGGCAGTGGTCATTAATAAATCCAAAACGTAGTCTAACGTTTTGTGTGCACCCCTACAATTGAAAAAGAAACTGTGAACAGTATAACACCTCTGAAGCTCGAATTAAGAACTATGAAGATAAACTTCAGAATTACAGGAGAACTTAATTAACTTTGTATTTAATTTTGTAGAAAATTCTACGAAAAAATGTTTATAGATATTTAAGAAATTTTCCACTTAATGGATTTATAATTTCTGACACTCACAAATCCACAATTTATATCAAAATTCATTAATTTGAGATGATAAATAACTTGGAAATTTATATTAACCCTTTTTTATCAAAATGTGCGTATTTTAGAGTATTGTAAAAATATGAAATAATAAATGGTCTCATTAAAAAATCTTTAAAAAATACGTTTTGTGATTTCCGAACATCTTGTAGATATTTTACATTATTTTTAATGAGCAAGTTACATTAAAAATACATCAACAATAAATATATACATACCAGGTGCCTTAAAAGTCCCACCCCCTATTATTTTTTTTCTTAATGGAAATAGACAGATTTGCTTTGGGGATTGTTAACACGACCTGTCCAAAAAATTGAGTTTTTGGGTGTATCGTAAATTTCAAACCCTCCCCCAAAAAATGGGGTATTTTGGGGGTAAGTCGAATATTTTAAATGAGAACCCCTATTGAATGACACCTCATTTATTTTTAAAGGTCTTGATAAAAGAAGATTGTCGCAAACCGGAGGTCTGTATGATGTTGACTCTATCCAACATAATGGCCAATCAAAGTTATAATTTTCCCAACTCGTATTTAAAGTTTCATTAATAATTATGTTACAACGAGTAAAACATTTAGCACTCACCCCATTTTCACCCAGATTGAGTGCTCGAAATGAGAACCATTGACTTCTTGAGAAAATACAGCCTGGACTCAAAGTGTTGCCTAACATCTCCCAACACTTCTGGTGTGATAGGGCGACAAGCGTGTTCGATCCTTACTATGTTTTATAATTTAAATTGAGCGACCTACTGGATGAAACCCTTGTAAAAAATAACGAATGAATTACCTTTAACATTTTGATATTATTTAAATGGGGAAATTTTTTCTGGAAAAATAATAATAATTATCCTAAAAACTCCATTTTTGGTTATGTTGACAATCCCCAGGGCAAATCTGTCTATTTCCATCAAGAAAAAAAAATAATAGGGGGGACTTTTAAGGCACCCGGTATTTATATATATACGCTTATGTTACCTCAAGTGAAGAAAACATTTAAATGAAACTACATAATATAAAGATCTACACATAAATTAATTAACTTTTTTGAAAATGTTGTTTTATTAAACTGATTCAATTATTATTCTTGAATTACTATGCTTAATTTACAATCATGTTTTTTGTTTCAGTTCTCTTTTGTGGATGTTGAAAAAAAGTCAGTCAAAGAAAAAAAATTATTAACATCTCCAAAGTAAGTTAACAACTCTATTGAAACGTTAAAACCAAATTAGATAGTGAAATACACTTTCAAGATGAACATTTTTTCAAATTTCTTCCACTCCTCGCCACTTCTAAAGCCGGAAAAATGTTTAGAGAAATCTTTCATCTTAATATATTTCATTAATAAATGTCATTTTAGAAAAGATGAAATTTGTTTGATTATTAGTCATTTTCGAATGGCGTATAATTATTTAAAACTTTTTAAACTTTAAATAGAGCTTCCATTGTGTATCTAAATATTACTTTATAGTTGTAATTGTTGTTTAGTCTAAAATTCAAGAAATATTTGAGGATACACTAAATACTAAGGTGTACACTAAACCAGCTGTTGTACTCGTACAAAGGATGTAAATAAAGAAAAAAAAGTAAATGTGTGCGGACGTGGAACCCCCGTCAGGAACGAAGTTCATCACGCCTTTTCTTCAATTATTTTACCAGCGTTAACGGCAAAGTACACACTTAATTTTAATCTTTCAATTGCCGTTAATTATTAGTTTGTTTTCTATACAAATATTTGCTGTTTAGATAAGTTAATGTTATTATAATAAAGGTGTAGAATTAATTACAACATCAAAGCTAAGATGGTAAACACAGTCAAATGTTCATTCGTTGTAAATACATTCAATAAACATAAAATGTTGGTTCATCAGTCTATGCCTAACCTGAAATTATTTTGAGTATGTTTAATTTATTTTACCTGTCTTAGCGGCAACATAAATACAATAATTTTAGGTTAGTCCTAGATTGATGCAAAAACATTTTATATTTATTGAATGTATTTCAGCGTTTGACGATAATATCTGAACTACGTCGGACGGAACCGATCGTCTCTTAATTTAAATTGATGAACTATATATGTTTCTTGAATGTGTTTACATTCATTGCCATAGCAACCAATTTGATAACGCTTTTCGTTACGCGTATTTTCTATTTGTAATTGCCATAGCAACCAATTTGATAACGCTTTTCGTTACGCGTATTTTCTATTTGTAATTGCCATAGCAATGCGTACCATTTTCGTTAGTTACACATTACATTTTCTATTTCGTTAAGGAACTTCGGTCCAATATGTATTGACGGGCCCGATTGAGGGATACACTCTGAGGATGGAGCATAGGCGTTAAAACGCATTAGAGTAAACAAGAACTAAGTCACGTGGCGAATCCCATATAAGGTAACTTATTGTTGATTAAACATCCGTGAATACTAGTAAATAAATGGTGAACAAATGAAACCCATTGTTAAAACGTTTCCTCGGAAAAAAACAAAAAACAATTTTATTAATTCAACACTTTTTTACAGTAAACAGTTCTACAAAATTCATTATAGTATCAATTATTTAAAATAACAATGGGGGTTATAAAATTTCAAAAAATCGTAAGTAGTTAACCCAATCCCCGTATTGGGAATATTTTGAATATACAATGGATTGCGTGCTTCGCACGCCAACCCCTGTGTAGGGAGAATTTTCAATACACAAAGCATCGCGTGCTTCGCACTTCAATTTTAAGCCTATGTGCTATTTAAGCTTTAAAATATTAGCGATTATTACGTAGAAAGGATCAAAAATAAAAAATCAGTAATTTCTACTCATTTAGGCTATAAATATATAAAATAAAAAGTCAGCTCCTTGCATAGGAAATACGAAATTTGCGTAGCAGTGAACCCGTTAAACACCAATTTCCATGCTTATTTTTAAAATTTTGATATAGTTACCTATTTAAAATATTATAGGTAAGGATTATGAATGATTCTGTTTTGTTAGAGTAAAGTATTTTTGTTGAAATTTCATAGTTTTCTTATTTAACAGATCAGATCAAGCTCACAACTCACAAGAAAGTAAGGTCGTAACCTACTGCATCCATGTGTATTGTACGGTGTAGTTTAATCAAGCAAATCTAAATATTAGTAGGCCTATGCACACGGTGACCATATTTTTACCAGTCAAAATCGGGACAAACCTACTGTTGCACAATGCCTATATATTTGTTTATACATATTTGTAAATTTGGAAAATAACGAACAAAAACACAATTTTACATTATTATTTATTATACTTTATTGCACAAGACTTTGAAATATTTATATAATGTACCTATTATACAACTCAGGTAAAGAATTATGAAAATTAGACTGTTTGAAAAAAAAATTTACATGTAATTAAGGGTCTAACAAGAAGGCTGGCTTTTGTTCCAATCATATTTTTCTGTAGAAGCCAAAGCTTTCAACAAGGTCTTGTTCTTCCTTACTTTATCATACATTTCTACGCATGAAAGATTACAGTTCATTTGAATTATTAAAAGTGCCTTTACGCATTCAATTGACATTTGACACTTCTCGGACGTCCAAAAGTTGTTAATCAACGAAAAGGCCCGTTCTACTGAAGCATTAGTCCCTGGCACAAATTGCAATAACATCTTCAGGTTTGGAACTTTTATTTCATTCTTCCGCTAGTTTTTAAAAACAGTCAACCATCTTTGCTCTGTTGTCTTTTTCTGCGTTGCCCATTCTGTTAAGATATTTTCGGACAGTTGAGTGTTCAGCACGCTCAACTCGTTGAACAAATCATCAGAAGAAATGGGTGGTAAGCTTTTTTGGAAAATGGTATAGCTTTCCTCCAACTCCTCCCATGTCAATTTTTTCTTTAAATCTATCCAAGACAACTGGCTCAAGCTGCCAACGTTTGATTTCCAAAAGTCCAAATAGGTAATGCAACGGTCATAAAAAGAACACGCTGTACTCTTAATGTCTTCCAAGACACTATTATGTCCTGCAGCACAGTTTTTCTTTTGAATCTCTTTAACTTTCATTGGTAAAAATGAAGATTCTTTTCTGTCCATCAAGTTTTTGCGCAAAATCAAATATTGATTTGATGCTTCTGTTGCTGATATTTTATCCCCCTCCATCTTTTTTACAGTTTCATTAAACACTCCAGCTACATTATGAAGAAACCAAAGCCAAAGTTCCCCATTTGGATCGTCAAAAAATGATTTCAACACTACTGGGGTGTTGGGTTGTGAAGAAAAGTATTGCTTAAGAGGCAGCATCATTTGTAGAACACGTTCCAATGCTGGTAGAAGTCTCAGCCATCTTGTGTTTGAATAAGACAAGAGGTTGCGGTACTCCACGTCAATAAATTTACAAAGATCTTTCAATTCTGCCACTCGCACTGTGTATATATGGAAAAACTTAAATAGTTTCACAATAACAACTTCAGCATCAATAGGAAGTGAGTCAGCAGCGTTATTAATGCAATTATTGACTATGTGAGCCATGCAACCAATGCCAACTAAAGTTTTATCAGTACTAGCTGATAGTTTACAGAACAGGTTATTTGTTCCTTTTCTTTTTGCGCCACCAAAATTAGTATTAGTGTTGTCTGCAGACATTCCTACTACTTTATCCACCAAATCATTACGGCTTAAAACTGAAAATACATACTCACTAAGTTGATTACTTGTTTCGCCACTTAATGTTTCAAGCTCTAAAACTTTCACAATTACACCACGGGTCTCATGAAAATATCTCACAACAATTGGTACAACTTTTTGAGCACCATGATTTGAGCTATCCACTATTAATGTAAAACATGACGTTTCACTGAGCTTCTGCATTAATTCTTTTTGCATGTTTGGAGCCAGCACATTTTTAATCATGGCTTCGCTTTTTGTTCGAGCAGAAGAAAATTTCTGTTCAAATAACGTTGAAATGAGCTTAGAAGTACAATCTAAGGATCTAAAACTATGATTATGTTTTATAGTGTGGTAGGCTAAAACAGCTTCTTTTGCTACAATTTCATTTTGTTCTGAATCATTTTTAGTAACAAACTTACTCATAGATGATGACATAGCTACTGCATTAACACCAGCTAAATGCTTTTTAGTTTTTAAATGCAGCTTGATATCAGTCACGCCACCATGTGAAATATTAATTTCACTAGAACATTGAGTACAAAATGCAACGTGTGGATTGAGTTCTCGCTTTTTCAAAAAAGGATATTCCTTTTGGAGATCACTATTAAAAGAACACTTTCTCTTCTTACCTTTATCGCCACTCATTGTTCAACTTTCAAGTAGCTCATGCTCAAACGGAACTGTAACCAAACCACTCGTTAACTAAACTATAACACTGCTGTGATGTCAAGTACGAGTGCTAGACTGAGACACACTGACCCTGACGTGACGTGACGAGACGAGAGACGAGACCGTAGCAGACGATTGTGTGGTGGGAGGGGGTAGTAGCGTCGTGTCATAGTCTCATAGTCACTTCTGCCAACCTAAACCCGGCTAGAGAACTATTGTGTGCGTGATCTATGCGCTGAACAAATGTGCAAAAATTACTACTTCTTACAAAAATTACTACTTTTTCTTACTACCTCAGATCTTCAAAAATCGGGACAAATATATTATATTTCGGGACGCCGGGACAAAGCTCTATAAATCGGGACTGTCCCGATTTTTTCGGGACGCATGGTCACCGTACCTATGCATGCAATGCACAATGATGTAAAACATGTTGTTGGATTCTCTGTTGTGTTGTCTATTTTATAATAACTTGCACTTTCCAAACCTAGTATTAATCTTCATTGCTAAATTTCGGGATTTCGGGGGGGTTGACCCCCTAACCTCCCACCCTCTGGTTGCGGCCCTGCTTGTAAGTGCAGATATTGGAGTGATCAAAATCTACATGGGATGAGTGAAAGTCACACCCGACGACCTCGGAAAATGAATGTTAAGGCTGCGATAGTTGGCAACAAATGGAAATTTAACCGGAGGTTCATCTTGTGAAATGTTAGTGTGCACTGTTTGCCCCAAGTTTGCAATCTGTTAGGACTGAGATTCGACAGCATGTGACTTCAACAAGACGGGATACCCAGCTTTGACAGCTGCTGGATGAAGTGTTTTCTTGTTGTTCGATCAGTCGAGGGCCTATACCGGACTAACACCATTAAAATTATGCCAACTTTATTCTTTACTAAGGGAAACCCCTGCGTGCTCCGCACGCCAAACTCGTTGAAACCTTCTGTACACATAATGTTATGTTTTCTTTATAATTAAGGTGTAGGATTAATAATAACCACAAAGCTAAGATGGTAAATAATGTTAAATGTTCAAATCAAATTATTTCGTGTATTTTGTAACAGCAGTTATAATACAGGTTAAAAGAACCAGGCTCAGATATTTTAATAAAAACCTAACCTAAAAGTTAAATATACAAATAAAATTGCTTCAATGTTTGAAATCAGCTGTTAATGGAAATATTGGAGCAAGTAGCTGTTTTATCTGTTATTTTATTAAATTCGTTGCTACGGTAATAAATGTAAATACATGTGTTGGTTCATCGGTCTAGGCCTAACATAAGTTTTCTCCGACTAAATTTACAAATATTGAAATAAAAAATGTTTTTATCAAAATGAATCATGGCCCATGTTGCTCAGGGATAGTGTAGCTTTTTATTCGTAAAACTATTTCTTCAATCGGTTCAGTAGTTCCAGAGATTACCCCCCTACATACAAACAAACAAATTTTACCTCTTTATAATATTAGTATAGACTAGGCCTATTTTACAGTTTGAAATACTGCTTTATAGTATCACATTTTGGCCATATTTTATAATTTGAAAATTGCCTCTCTTCTGTGTAAAAATAAAAAATATCTTTACTTATCAATAGTTAGTCCCGTTAAAATCTCATAGTATGGAATAATCTGTTTGCATTTGTTTCGCCGCAGGGGTTGGTGTGCCAAACGAGCAGGAGGCGGAGCCCTCTATTTGTATATAATGCTTAAGTTACTTGTTTGTATTAAATTGATGTATTTATACTGAATACACTCTGTCGGTTATCACGGATACAATTCCATGTTATTTTATCAACATGAACAACACTCATAGTTGTTTTTCGTGTTTCGGTTACTACGAACAAATTCACAGGTTCAATAATGAAAGTAGTTCCGCTGGAACATATCTTAAGTAACGGATACATTTACTTTCTTTTCAATTATAAACCTTTTATTTCTTTCGCGACTCCATAAAGCATTGCTAACTAAACAACTAAGTTAATGGTTTTACCTTCTGGTTTACTTATTACGCCGCCAGAAGAAGCGTTAGCGTGGTAGTGAGTCAGAAAATAATTCGATCACGCAGCTGGACCGGTGACGTGAGTTGAGCGAAATTCCAAAATTAAGTTGGCATGTTTTAGGGTTTCAAGTTTCAACTATTAGGGAAATTTATCTACCTACGAATGTGCTGAAGAGATATAGATACCGGCGCGAAAGCTGGCACTTGAGCAAACCGCTACTAACCTGACTAAAAACATCAGTACCCTGTACATATCTGTTTAACACGTTCACTGCAAAGGACGCACATGTGAGCTTGACACTGAACACTATGAGAACTGGCCGACGCACAGTGCATTGCACGCCAACCCCCGTATTTTCAATACACTGTGCATTGCGTCATTTTCGCCAATTTCAAGCCTATGTGCTATGGATTCACATGTGCGTCCGTTTTAAAATATTTGTGATTATTACGTAGAAAGGTTCAAAAATAAAATAATTTCTACTCATTTAGGCTATAAATATAAAAAATAAAGGGTCAGCTCCTAGCATAGGAAATACGAAATTTACGTAGGAGTGAACGTGTTAAGGGTGTGGTAAACACCCACTAGTTCGTTTGAAGGATGATTCACTTTAGGAAGCGGTGTGGGAAAATGTTTTTGAAGTGATAACTTCTGTTGGCCCGTTGGGCACCAGTTTCGCTTGACTATATTTCTGAAATCTCGCGTCACGCAACTTTTTGCGTTGATACAAGTCAGAGCGTGAAGAGGGAATAGGCGATACATAGTATATATAGACAAGTAAGCGCGTGGGGAGGGAATATACGATACATCAGGGATTTACTCGTGATTTTTCCAGAACCGGAACGCTGTCCGAATTAAACGAAAGTGACAAAGAGTCTGGGAAAATTTTGAAATGTCCACTTCTAAAACCCCTATATTACATATCTTTATTGAATTTAAGGGTGCAGATAATATGCTTACTTTTATAAGAAAAGTAGGCCCTGCTTATACTTTGTATTTTGTAACTATTTTTGTACTTGTATATATCACCATAGATCACATACCAAATTTTAGAGACACATATTATTTTAAGCAAAAACTTGGAAAATGTCTCTTATTTAGTCAATAGCCTTTATCAGAAATTTTAATCCACAGTAAAAGACTAAATACATTTTATGTATATCAAGAAGGACTTTTCTTATACAAAAACAATTAAACACAATCAAGCTTATCACGAGAACACAACACAGACGTTTGTTAGTGAATTATTCTAACTGACCAGCTATTTTTTGGCAGTTCGCGAGGTACGAGAGGTAGCATGTCAGTCGCATGTCGCTGAGTACAGTCACAAAATCGCCGCCCTGCGACCGGTGTTCAGATACCTACGTTTGAACCTTTTGACCTTGTATTTGTGACGGCGTTTCGCAGTGTACAGCCATTATTTGTATGTATTGCGTGTTGTGCTCTCATTTAGATTTATTTTTCAATTAATTATTCTTGAAATGAAATGAGTTATTCGATAAGTATTAATCACTAAATGTGGTCCAAATTATATTATGACCATATATTATTTAGCCTTATTTTGATTACAATAATCTCTTCAATGTGTTATAAACTTTTTAAATTTTCATGCTGAAAAGGTTAATAATATAAAAGTTTAAGAATCGATGGTCGGCCACCTCTATCATCGGTCTCTTTTTTGTGGTCGTTAGCAGCGCTAGCCGGACATCAAAGGCGTGCCGCGCGAGACTGACAAAAGGGTGTAATACAAAAAGGGTCCTTTAGACAAAAAAGGACCTAATAATCCTATTGGAATTATATCAAATATTCCGAGCTGAGAGACAATGTGGGAGATTTTACTGTAGTTGGCTCGCATAGTCACAACGTACTTTAATGTAACGATAGCATAAGCTTTCTCGATTGACGATTGGCGGACGTAAAATTCTAAACCGAGCGTTGAATGAGTGGGATTGATAGAGTGGATGATCCAGTGCAACATTCAAACAAAACGTAAAAACAAATTAATAAAAAGCAGTACCGGAACGGCGTTCCGGCACCAGTAAACCCCTGCGATACATAGTATATAATAATACGTTATTATAATTATTATAATATTAATGTATTATAATAATATTAATTATTATAATATTAATATATATTAATAATATTATATTATAATAAGTATGTGAAAAATAGTGACCATTATAATGTAAGCATTTTTTATTTAGTGACTAATTAGTGATTTGAGTGAGGTATTAGTGTATGCACTCTACATAGAATTCTAAGAATGATTCAATATGTTATAATAATAAATATTATATTTGTGCGCTTTAAGTTTTGTAAAGTAGATTGATTTTTGTCTAAAGTAAGTTTAGAAAAAAATTTACTTTTGTACATTTTCACAAAGTAATGGAGTGCCTATTCCTCACAGAGTAGTTTCTTCTAGGCCAAATGGCCAATGTTTATTCTACTAAAAAAAAAGAAAAAGACGAAAGCGTTTTTCTAATACAAATCGCGTAAAAGCACATAGGCAAGCGGTAAAAAAACCACTGTCTCAAAATACACACAGAATCAGCTAAAATACTTTAAGATGTAACATTTGCTGTAGGTAACCATATTATTACAATAGGCATTGTCCTGTCATCTAGTAGTATAAATAGACAAGTAAGCGCGTGGAAAGGGAATAGACGATACATAATATATTATAACACATTATTATAATATTATAATTATAATTATTTTTATAATAATTATCCCTTACATATTAATTGAGTTATGCTTAGAATTCTATTTAGAGCGCATACACTAATACCTCACTCAAAATCATTAGTCACTAAATAAATACTGCTTACATTATAATGATCACTATTTTTCGCATACTTATTATAATTATAATATTATTACATAATAATAATA
>JAGFPH010003822.1:95474-105635 GCA_018207615.1 Philaenus spumarius
AAACAAAATAAATATACCTGAAAGTATCGTGACCAACCTATGTCTGAAACAATCCTCACATCCTTTGACGATCATACCTGAAGAACGAATTAAATGTACCTGAAAGTATCGTGACCAACCTATGTCTGAAACAATCCTCACATCTTTTGACGATCATACCTGAAGAACGAATTGAATGTACCTGAAAGTATTGTCACCAATCTATGTCTGAAACAATCCTCACATCTTTTGTCGATCAAACCTGAAAAACTAAATAAATGTACCTGTATGTATCGTGACCAACCGATGTCTGAAACAATCCTCACAGAAAATGTTACGTAAACTTAATACATTTTTCAAGAAGGAACTCAAATTATACTAGCAAGAAGCAACTTTAAGAATGTATCAGCAATCAAAAAGATCACCAAGAAAAAACCAAGCCAATAGTTCGGAACAGCCCACATAAATGTTGTGAATACCATCAAGTCAAAATATAAATCTACGCTTCGAAGCCTAATGTCTCCGATTCCCACAAGATATTATCGCAACACAAACAGGTGATTATGATATTTATAATTCAAAATGTTTCATAACTAAAGTTGGTTGTGAAAGGTATTTTACTGCAACGCTCTGTGCAGTAAAATTCTCATTATTTATAAAATATAGTTTTTCACATTGCACTGGGAGGGATGATTATGTAGTCAATGACCTTCCTGGAAGGACCAGATGAATAGATGAACAGTAAGCTAACAGGTCTTGATAGGAAGGATGATAGGATAGTGGTAGGCATTCTTACAGGACATTGTGCACTAAATAGGCCAAGAGAAACACACCCGACTTCCAACGATGTGAACTGGAGGAAACATCACTGCACTTTGTTGCTTTCTGCCAAGGGTACAATCTGACCTCTGCAGGAGGGAAAACTGAAGGAGGTGCATATTCCTGATCTGATGAAGTTTGCAAACAAAGTTTAAACTCTGATGATGAGACCTTGGTGTACAGACAGTTTAGTGAGACTATTGCATGTCAAACAGTCTTATTTCAAGTAAGTAATTCTTTTTAAAATTCTATTAATTTAACGTTTGATTTTAGGGTTCTTTTCTAATGCAATTTTTTACAATTTTTCTAGTGAATGAACAAAGTCTACAGTGTATCTACCATAAATTCAAAGTATTTTAAGGCATATAGGCTAGTATAAAACAAAACCGCTAGTCAAACGCTTAGTAGATTGGAAATGCAGTGCAACTGTATGTGACATGTTTGGGAGGCCAAATTGAAGTAACTCCAACTAACTCACCACGACCTGCTGAAGCAATTATTGAAGGCAGCGAAGACGAATAGTTCTCGCCAGATAGAGTGCAACACTCATTCGAAAACTACAATCATTGTTTTCACTTTTGCATCCATTATATTTTCGTAAAATATTGTTACACGGGAAACATTTAGATATTTAAATTTTACATTTAATAAATTATTCTGAAAGAACTTTGTACTTTTTTAATTGTTAATATCCCGAAACATTAATCAGCCATACCTGATTTTCTATTCCCTATTTTTTAGGAATAATTTCTCTGCATCACTTATTCTTGAAGTACCCCTTCGTCCTGTTTTTGGATATAGTCAGAGTAATTATTCTTTTCTGTTAACAGTATTACTGATTCGTGAACTGGTTAATTACAAATTTACATAACCAACTTAAATCCGAATATACCACCCCTAGTGTTCATTATATGAAATACAATCTCTGCTCTCAGCTGATTATTAACTCAGAGCCAAAGTTATTTGTTTCTAAAGTTGAGGGAATGAACACTTAGTTCAGTTTTCTGACAAATTTTGGATCGGTTGCCAATAGTAAATGTTTTAAATTATACAATTTTAAAAAAACTTTTTAATTATATTAGCTGGTATTATATTAGTTGGGATTGTAAAAAATCTTGAACATTCTTAACTTGCGAAAATGAATCATGATTAGAAAAAAACACATACTTAATCGTGTAGAAGGTCTACTAAGTGACGTCGTATGACTACAAATCTCCTTTTTAGTATCTGCTATATAAAGTTTCAAACTGCAGGTGACAATTCTGGGTTTTCACAAACACACATTAGTTTACGCTAAAACATCGGGCAAAAACAAATAAAATAAAACATTTTATCGTGGAAAAAATGGGCGCCTGATTCTAGAGACTTATACTAGAAACATTCAATACTATAATCATTTTAAAAAGTCATATAGAAGGGCAATCAGTTTTCAACAATACAAAAAGTATTTTCAATCCGACCAAGTCTTTGTATTAGCCCTTCAAAGGATTATGACGTAACCGAACGTCAATGCAGTTCTATTCTTACTTTGCTATGACGAACTCTGTACTTCCATTTGGGTTTTTACACACCAGGTGTCTTAAAAGTCCCAACCCCCTCTTTAACTTTTGTGCTTGTTAAAACAAACAAATACCTCATTTTAAAGGTCTATTTAAGACTAGGAAAATGACATAAAGAAAATAAAAATCGGACCACCCAAAACAAAATGGCGGCCTTAAACGTGTTGAAATAAATCGACATAAAGTTGCTAATATCTCGAAAAGAAAGAGTTTTTAGAAAAAATTTCAAGAGACAAAAAATTTTTATTTCAAAGTGCTTGACCTAAAATAATGCTTTCAAATCGATTTTGTTAATTTTAAGTCGACTCGTACACCTTAGAAAATTTTGTAAAAATAGGCGATCTGTAAAGTATACTTTTCCACGCTCTAAATCATATTTTAGTAAAACAACTGCTGAAACAACAATTATTCACCAATGAACTTCCGTGTCTGTGTATTCTTGGCATAACCTCAATTGTTTTTGTAAGTATGAATGTTGATGTTTTAATAAAGTTTGTTCCACAGTTAAATGCAAATTATTTACTAAAATTATAGCTGGAGGAAAAAGTTGTGTGTATTTCAGGAAGAAAGTATCTTAATTGCCCTCAAGAAAATTACTCGCTGCGCTCGATCAGTAATATTTCCTTTTGGGGCAACAAAGGGACACTTTGTTCCCTTAATACACAAAAAACTATTCTAATTAATTTAATCTTAATTTGGTACATCAACTAATCCTTCCTTCTTCTCACTTTTTATTCTACTATCGCGGTTTCGGACATTCGCCCATCCTCAGGTAAACACTTAAACAACACAAAAACACTCATGTCCTCCGCAAAATATGTTTGAACTTTAAAATTTTAATGATCTCCATACAGAGTTAAACATTTATTTTTATTAGAGTTTTTGTGTTGTTTAAGTGTTTACCTGAGGATGGGCGAATGTCCGAAACTGCGGTAGTAGAATAAGAAGGAAGGATTAGTTGACGTACCAAATTAAGGTAAAATTAATTAGAATATTAATTACACTAATTCGTAGGCAAAACCATGGAATTTAAACAAAAAACTGTTTTCATTCCAAAACAAAATAGGATAAATGAAAATGTAATTTAACTGCATTATATTCAGAGCTATAGGTTTCTTTAGTTCTATTCACAATGTCTTACGAGATGACACACCCAATATTATAATGGTTTCCCTGTTTGATTGAAGAGGAAAACCAATTTCAGTGTCATAGTTATTCTTAACATTTTAACAGCTAGTTTAGTCATAATTTTTGAGTTAGCATTCAATGGTAGCTGTAGAGTATTTCTGCTTTAAAAAAAAATATATATTTTTTAATGACTAACTCTGCATTAAAGCTTGTAGGTTTAATTACTAAAATGAAATTCAAATAGCTTTAGGCAAAACAAACTCAAAAAAGATTGTGAAACGTTATCTTTCGAATCGTGTGATACCAGGTCAAAGCAAATGAGTTCTTCTGCAAGCTCCAATGCAAATCACAGAAACCATTGCCTGTTAACTGGAAAATTATAAAATGTCTTACAACATAGTGAACTATGTTACTAACTATGCTAAAAGGTATTGATGTGTTACTAAGGAAATGGTGTAGAACCCTTCCAGGTGATGCAGGGAAGCCACTACCTATCGAGGGTCTTAGAATTATCTCACATTTGCTGCATTAGGTAATCGGTTTGTTCTGCACAAATGTTTCACTTTTCACACTCTACTAAAATATGCAGGAAACGTGAGGACTGTGACGGGTCACTATGTTGGGCCCAGAGACATTGCTACAATTATTGGGGAGAGTGGGAGCAAAATCTAAAATTTTGACCATATTTCTTGTTGTGTGGAATAAATTCCAGTGGATATGGGGTCCTGGAGGCTCATGCTCAGATTGTTTTGAAAAATGGACTTCTCTAAGTACGGGTTTTAACACTGCAAGTGCTATATAGAGTACTTTAAAAGTTTTTTATTTTTACAAAAATTTCAACATGTTCATCACATTATTGAAAAAAATTCCCCATACTTTTCTCCGCCATTTTATTTCCCCAATATTTCCCACAAACTTTTAAATTTCCCCATTTAGCGGGAAAACCCCCAATCTGGCATGTGCATGGCGATTCAGGTTGCCAAAATGTCAAGGGTTGGTACTAAATAAGTTTCCCAGAACATCATTTAGAAGAAGACAATGCATTTTGTTTTTTTTGGTACGGAAATATTTTGATTTGCCCAACATATTTTGATTGGAAATTATAACTTGTTTGTTATTTGTGAATGTTGGTAATTAACAACAAAAACTTGCGAAGTTGGAATTTTTTGCATTCAATTTAATCACAATATCAAAATTCCAACTTTTTTTTCAAAATCTCAAATTTTTCAACTTTTTGGATTTTAAAATTGTTGGGGGGGGGGGGGGTGATATCTCCCATAGCGATGTCCCTGGTTGCACCAATAAACAATACTATATATGGAGTGCCCTATGTGAAAAGGAATAACAAATAATTATAGACAAACATTAGTGGAAATAAGATTTATAAATAATATTCAATTGTTAATTTAAAAAACTGTAAACTATAGTTAATACTTTAACTTTATAAATTTGTTAACATGCCCTTCAGATGTACATTAATTCTGTTTTCGTTTTCCACAAAAAAGTTCTTTTGAGTAATAAGCATTAAATTAGGTTAGATGATTCAGTGCGCAATAAATAAAAAAAAAATATATAAACAAACTTAAATTAGTAAGGATTTCATTAATCTGCAGCATTAAAAAACATTCTTCTTATTCTTCTTCTGCTTCCAGATTAATATGATTACGAAACTTTGCATACAACTGTACTTTCAGTTCTGACATTTCACTTTTCAACTTGTTACACTTCTCTTCTATATCTTCTATGTTTTTCTGCAGTTTTGCCTTCTCTTCCTCCATCGCTTTCTACAACAAGGAAAACCACAATTACTGAAACTTTCAAACATCACATAACAAAGGAAGATTAACATCTGGATAAATAGATTTTATTTAATTAAAATTTATAGCAAATATTTAAAGTTATTTTCTTTAGGTATTTTATATTTTTTACATGCTTTACTTCAACTCACTACCGTTCAATTGGTGGACCGGTGCACGGTCGCCTCGGCTCTTTCCAGATCGCCTCAGGCTGCTCCTTATAGCACATCGCGTTACAACTACATTCTCGCACATATATATTAACCAAAAAATTAACATTCAGATTGGGGGGGAGGGGTGGCTATAATTTTGGACTATAACTAAAAAGTAAAAAATTTAATAAATAAATTTTTTTAAAGCATGATTTTCTATCCATGAATAACATAGACTCAAACTAAAAAATAACCCACATATAACATGAATTCTTCCTCAGCGAATCTGATATTGTATAATGAAACTTGATTAGTTTGCAATCTTTTTACTTTTCACAAAATAAACAAACCCAAAAAGCATGGGGTGTACTCTTGCGAAGTTCCGAAAACATCACGCCCCATGCTTTTTGGGTGTGTTTATTTTGTGAAAAGTAAAAAGATTGCAGGCTATCAAGTGTCATTACGATATCAGATTCACTGAGGAAGAATTAATTTTATATGTGGATTATTTTTAATTTTTTAGTTCGAGCCTATTTATATTATTCATGGATAGAAAAGCATGTTTAAAAATAAAAAATAAATTTATTTTATTTCTTATTTATTTTATGGTTGTTAGATTAATTAAAAATCATGCTAACCACTGCATTGCACCGCACCCTAGTCTTAGTTAATTTTAAGCTTTGTATGTAGGATTTACAACATGTTCCACTCTAGTCTAATCTCAGACAACTGTGAAACTGAATATTTCTCCCACAAATATTTAAAACCATAGCAAAAAATATGTTTTATAAATTTAACTGTAAAATGTTTGTATCTGTAAAAACATGCTTTCTGGTGAATATTAATTTATATAGGATTTAAATAAAATAAAATAATTAGATCGCTGCAGATGAATCGCTAACGTGAGTTGAAGAGCGAATTTCCAAGATATCAATTTTGTAAGTTTTAGAGAGTTTTAACCAACTATTTGAGAAATTGGACTAATCACGAAGGCACTGAATAGCTAGCTGTCTGCGTGTACAAAATATATTAGTAGAATTTGTTTGCACCTCAGCACCCTGCCCATGCTCACGCGCTACTTTGTTCCACTTGGAGCGGAAAGTGAGTTTGCACTTCGACCTTGCGGACTCGGATTATGGACTGCTTCCCTTTGCTTGCAACGGATAAACTCGCTTCCAGTCGGCCTCGGATCCGAAACTGCCCCACGATAAAAATCAAGTGTAAATTTGAACCGGGTACTTTTATAGTATTTTACAATTTGATCGATTTTGGGGGAACCAGACAAGCTATAAGATCGAGTAAAAAAACAAAATGTGCAGAATAATCTCAAATATTATTTTTTTTTATATAAAACCTGAAAAAAGTTCCATTTTCTGCAAAAAATAAAAAAATTTACTTCTGGTCAAAAACGTACTTGAGAGGTTGTTGGATTTTTGTGGCTAAAAAACTCGACTGAGATACTTAGAAAACCAAATTTGACAAAATCGGATGTAAAATGTGGCCATTAGAGTGCAAACACATACATAAAGTGTTTAATAACACTTCAAAACATGTTCTGGGGACCATATCTTTTAAGCTTTATAATGGTGTATTGCATGACCTACCTTCACATTTGAAATTGTTAACCCTCCTACACTCAAGCCCCCCAAAATCAACGAGGTTCAAATATGTAAACAAAATTGTCCTGTTATGTAACACAAGACACTGTACGTTCAAAGTTTGGTTAACTTTTTTCAGTAACAAAAATAATAAAGGATGTTAAAGGGACTTTATGAACACCCTGTATATAGGTAAATACAACCACTATATTACATTGAGAGTGAAGTAAACTTTAGTCTAACAGTGTGTATTAGGCACGTAATTACCTTTTTTAAAATATTAAAAGATCTTAAAATTTACTCTTTTTTCAAATACAGTAAAACCTCTCTAATCCGAACCTCTCATATCCGAAACCTCCGATATCCGGCGTAGTAAAAAATAATAAATATATCTATCATTGACTAAATACTGCAGTAGCGAATGATGTTTTTTAGTTGGGCTGTAAAAAGTAAAACAAAGGAATTCCGTCGGGACTCCCATAAAAATCATAAATCACGGGTAACCTAAGTTCCAACAAGTTTTACCCGATTTCAAACAAATAAAATTATTACTTTAAAGTTTAAATACTTTTGTTACCGATCTATAAAATGTGTTATTTTTCTTCACAGTAGACACCCTAATTCTATAGACAAGATAACAAACGAATCAATAAGTGTTTGACCTTGAGCCTACTTTAGACTTCTTGTGTACAAATAACAGCCTACGCATGAATAAAAATAAAACAAGAAGCGTTAACTTAAGAAAGGAAACAATTGCCTAAAACATTTTACTGGGGAAAATGTCTACTTACATAAAATTAATAATGTTTTCCCTACTGATATTTATTGTTAAATGCTGAATTGAGTTAAAATACAGAGAATGCGATTGCAAATACCTGAGATTACTTTCACGGAGTCTATACGAGAACGGGCAGTTCTGACAACTGAGTATTTCTTGGTATCGGTAATCGGTATCGAGTTTCGGCTATCGATTCTTGATACCGATACAAAAGCTAAAGTATCGGTGGTATCGAAAATCGGTATCGAGAATCGACCCATCCCTAATTTCAACCAATTTACCCATATTAAAAAAAACCTCTCTCAAACCCGGATTTTTTGATATCCGGATCGCCCGGCGCCACATTGATCCGGATATAAGAGGTTTTACTGTACTGAGAAAATCAATGATTGATCACATTACTAATTTATTGTATGAAAACATTTATTGAATTTTTATTCATTTTTAACTTTTTATGCCACACACAGAGTGTACATAAAAGCTAACGCTAGATGAAACAAAGTGCTAATAACTTACCTGTGTAGCTTCTAAATCTTTATAAAGAAATATCTCTCCATACATAAAAGGAATTTTCCCTGTATCCTCTTCATCTAATAACATCAACTCATCCGAAGCATCTTCGATGTTCTTCAAATCATTCTATAATGAAATAACACAATATAAACTTTAACTTATATAGGCCTACTATTATGAAGGTCAGCTTAAACTGGAATTCCACTATAGATGAAAAGACTTGTATGTAATAGTACAACTTAGAAAATTTACTGAGTCTTGCTGATTTAGTTTTCTCCTATTGCAGGATGTCCATGTGCAGTTTCTAACAGAGATAAATGAAACTGGAAATGAAAATAGGTGAAACCTAGCTTGGCACGCAGAGAATTGGTAAATAAATTCTCTGCGGAACTAGTATGATTTGTACAAGTCAACATTTAAATCAAAGTTAGTAGACTAACAATTAAGAAAAAGGTAACAGATAGAAGGCCATTAAAGTTGGAGGTGCGCTGATTAATTCTCTTGGCTAAAAATTTTACTTTTTGACACAAAGCTTTTGTAGTTTGCTAATTATAATTCTTTACAAAGCCAAGCCAAGATATCAATTACTAAACAATCACTCATCTTTACAAACATTATAAAAAAATTCAACAAAATCCTATCAACAGACAAAATTGTATGTATATACGTAATTGAAGTGGACTATTTCGAATTGCAAAATTATTAACTTGAAAAACATGTTGAGAGTAATAAACTTAAAGTACTGTGGTACATTTAAAATATATTTATTTATCTTCTTGAAACAAAGAAGAAACACATCAATGAAATATTAAGCTTACCTGTTTGTTTTTCAGTTCTTCTTTAAAATCTTCTAGTTTTGCATTTAGCCTTGCAAATTTATTTATTTTCTGTTGATCTTCATATACAATGTGCACATCAGAGTCCTGCAAATCAATCAGATTTGTTGTATAAAAATACAAATACAATACGCTATACACTCTACACCTTAGTATTGTGGTTGAATATAATGATTAGAATCATAACAGTTGTATTATACATAGCTGAGTCAGTCTCAGTGTTTATATTTCAGCAATCCATTTTTGTAAG
Source organism: Philaenus spumarius (assembly GCA_018207615.1). Taxonomy (NCBI): domain Eukaryota; kingdom Metazoa; phylum Arthropoda; class Insecta; order Hemiptera; family Aphrophoridae; genus Philaenus; species Philaenus spumarius. The sequence goes on from JAGFPH010003822.1 coordinate 104,883, forward strand.
ATTTATAAACTTTATCTTTCATTTTAAACTTTATCTTTTTTCAACTTATTTTGTACATCTATTTTTTCATTCATTTTGTTTGGTAGCCTAAAGGCTAGTAATTATTTACATTTTTGATGTCAGTGAAGCGTTGAGTTTATTTTGTTAATGAACAAAGCGAAAGTGGCTAAGCTTAACCTGTATTTTTGCAGTTTCCGTCGTAATTTCTATAATATTATTTCCTATAATAATTGTTTTTGTTTTTTAAAGTTTAGTCTCAGAATATAAAAACAATGTTCCAAAACCTTTGGTCACCCTCAACTGGACAATTACCCATTTTACAACCCAACTAAATTAAATAATATAAATGCCCAAAAACAAAATCTTTAAAATACAAGTAGGCCTATAGTAGGACATTAGGGCATATATTTACTTTACGACCCTCAGCTGATATCTTTGCAGATGAACTTTTTTTAAGAAAAAATAGAGTATAGTGCTGCCAACGTAAACACATTCTTCTATTGAATATTGGTAAAAAATGTAAGTTAGAACTTCAGGCTATTTTTTTTTTCTTTTTATGCTTGCATTTCTGTTATAATTAATAACTTAATTGATGATACCAACTTATATACGTTTACAAATTGGAAACATACTATGAGACTGTAAGTTAGAACTTCAAGCTTTATTTAATTTGCATAAATTCAAAATACATTGATGCAACGAATACATTTGGGCTATTGTTATACACAGATTGATTCAATGTATCGAATTGTG